>JAFVLL020001130.1:0-14643 GCA_021397915.2 Tor tambroides | reverse complement strand
GAACACAGCAACTCCAGAACGGGACACGGACTCACGACACCAGACAGCAGCAAGGATCAGGAACGCCAACAGGAACTGGGAACAAGACACTGTGCGCGAGGACATCAACAACGATCTGACAATGGAGAGGAGAAACTGGTGAGTACTTGAAGGTGCGTGAATGAGCTGCAGCTGGCACTGCAAACGAGGCTCAGCTGAGGCGCTGATCAGCGGTGATGACTCGGTCACGCCCACACACACACACACACACACACACATCACAACAAAGACACGGGACGAGAAGGAAACAATGAATTAGTGAACCGTGACAGAATGTGGCCAAGACCGCCTGCAAGCACTTTTCTTGAATAGGGTACATTTGTCACTTTTCTTAAAACATTAGAGACACAAATCCCATGTGAGAATTATGTTTAATAACTATTATCTAACATACGATTAACTCTTAGCCAGTTTTAAACACACTGAATGACTGCATCCTCCCTTAAAATAGTAATTTCATCAAGTCCCACCTCAGAGGTCTTAACCTTTTCAAATGTACCCAACAATGTCATTATTGTGACATAATTTGTTGAATTGAAATTTGGTTAATTGTAGTCATTTTTCCCCAAACTTTCCTATGTTTTCCCCCTAAGTTTAGGATACATTCTGGTTTATTTTTATTTATTTATTAATTAAATTTAGATTTAATTTAAATAAAAATAATACCATTTAATTTAATTTTGACAATAAAAACAGACTTTTAGGAGCTACATGCCTCTGTAATTAGTACCCAAATCCCAGAAAGTGCCATTAATCGCTCATTTAACTCATAAACATTATAAATGATATTGATTTCAGAAGTGACACCCTTAAAGACCCATAAAAATTATTGCCATCAATGAACAACAAATCCGTTTTCCTCCTCCCATCCATTTCGTGCAATCAGCACACCAGAACAAGCTGTGGCTATGACAGTATGATCCATTTAAAGACAACTAGGGCCCAATTGATTATCGTCTCAGTGTCTAGGTCCCAAATAATGAGATTTGGCTCAATTAGGCTCCTTTCAAGGTGCGAAAGCAGAGTGAAGAGGCTAGTAGAGCCAGAGGCAGCTAATCCACATGGCTCTCGGACTGAGCGCAGTGGATTATACCCACTGCTGCTGTTTATCCTGCTCATACAGCAGCCATCCGCACCACAGACACCTCCTCAAGAGATAACATCTGATCTGGGCAGAGCCTGTGTGTGTGTGTGTGTGTGTGTGTGTGAGAGAGGAGAGGCTGACAAACAGCAGGACTCAGGTTTCTTCTAGGGCTCATTGCAGCCCAAGTGTCTGGATCCTGGATGTTTTTGTTTTAGTGTTCGCGTAGCACAACTGGTAGAGTTATAGCACTAGCGATACCAAGGCCATGGGAACAATTCCCAAAGAAAACACATACTAACTGGATGCATTGTAAGGCCGTGCACTCACTATTGGATTTTTGCTTGGATTTTTCTGCCACAGATGAACTTCTGGTTCAAGATGTGCAACAAAACCAACAGAGTAGCCAAATCTGAGCTTGCTATTATTGCATTGCACTTTCAGTGAAGTTTTCTGTCATGAACAGTTCTAATGTTATCTCATGAACAATTCGTGCATATTTTATGAGGTGGCTAATTCGCATGAATTTGTACACCGTCATTTGTACGATTTTGTACAATTTCTGTGAGTGGTAGGTTTAGGAGCGACGTTAGGGGAGGTCTTTCGTACAAATTCCTACTAATTTGCCACCTTGTAAAATACATACGATTTTTCACGAACCGTACGAATTTGTATGAGTGAGGTCGTACAAATTAGCCACCTAGTAAAATATATACGAATCGCCATGAGATAGGGTTGACGGTTCACAATCTTCCTCATTTTGTTTTCTTAAAAAAAAAAAAGTTAAAGAAGAATTAATTGCTCTTTTTTATTTATAAAATCATATTTTTCAATACTGTATTCTATGCAATAATGCACATAATCTGAGTTTAGTCGAGTCTGATTTTATTTGTATAGTGCCTTTGATAATACACATCATTCTTAAGCAGCTTTGCAGAAAATCATGTTGTTAATGCCTTATAGTTGCATTTAGCAGATTAGAGCTGGGCATTTTGCGATGATACAAGCAATGAAGCAGTTGAGATATGCTATATATTATATATATTGACCTACACTTAAAAAAAAGGGTGTAGAATGATGTCATAGTCCTCGGACCGAGAGATATGATTGGATGAACATTTTACGGTCCTACAACTTCCACAGACGATATAAATACATTTAGACCACTTAAATTATTGATTGTTATCAGGATATGAAGAGACTTTCAACCAGCATAACAAAAATGTTTTTGAACCAAATCTCCTACCCTACCTTTAAGAGCTGGGTGATAATTTTGTTACATTTTACGATGAAATAAAAAAGTGCCTCTGTAGATACTTAGTTTCTAAAGTCTGAATTAACATGGAATATTTACGCAACATTTGATTGAAAATAAATCGTTTTAAAATAATGTAGAAAAAGCAAGCAGGCGTTTGGCATTAAGTAATTTCAAGTTTTCTACCCATTTATGTGAGTTTTTATGCTGAAGATATGTCTTGACCAGAGATTTTGAAATTTGTTCACCTCATCTGTGCTCTTTTGTCTAGTACGTGTTCTGCTACGACAACAACATGACAGAAGACAGGAAAGATTGTGTAATGCGAGCAGTACAGCAATTTTGGTAGCCTGACAGTCGTGTAGTGAGGGCATGGCCTAAGTTGCATTGGATAAAAGCGTCTGCCAAATAAATGAATGTAAATGGATGTTACATGAGCCGCAAGGACTGTGCTGAGGCTGATGGGATTAGATGCTCTTGATTGAGTCTTATACCTCGGCTTGAACTCTTTTCAGTTGGTTCAACGAAGAAAATTAAACCTACAAGGTTCATGTGGACAATTACAATGTGTATGCTTGTTCCAGAACAAAGCCTACAAATACACTCAACTGACTTCCTTGTAGAGATTTTTGTCCAGTTAATTGCGACTAAACTAGCCTTGCTGGCTAAACACGTTTAAATGCTTTTACTTCCGCAAACATACAAACTGTTGGCCTATTTAAAACCTCAAAAATGTAGCTAATGTGTTAATCATACAATAGTTAACTTTGTATTGTCAGCCAAAATAAAGACATACTATGTCTTATCTGTCACTGATCTCCTTCCTATCATTGAGATTGACAAAAACAAACGGCACATTTCAGTTATCACCTGGAAAACTGCAATGTTGGATGTCAAAATTACACCAATATACAATGACAAGAGGGTGTTTGGAAGAAAAATACAGTTCTCACAAGTGCATTCTTCTGCTAATGTGTACACAGTGCTGTACTAATTTACAACAGTGCTGCAATGGACCTTTAGTCAGGTTATGCCAGGTTCACACTATGTGATTTTCAAAGTCATTGGATCACTGCTCTTTTCACTATGCATGACTATCTGGGGTATCATCTATAGTTGCTGTTGTGTGCACACTATACGATAGATTGGTGACAGGGGGTCACACATTACACAACTGCTCAACAGGAAGAATTCCTGAAAACTCTGTCTGGTCTACAAACTACATTTTACAACCAAACACACGTAAGAAATTATATGGAAATAACGTAAGATCACATGAGAGACAGGCGTTCTCACGCAAGAATGGATGTGTTTCTGCCAAAAATGGTATCCTGTAAAAAACTCGAAATCCAAGTTGTCTGTACACTGTCACTGACTGGTCCAGATAATTAGCATGCTAAATATCTCACTGGCATCGGCAATGTGTTGGTGCTGTTCTCAGATCGCTTCTTTGATAAAACACACTACGCGATTGTCACTTGTGTGAACGCGCACCAATTTGCCTCCGATTGTTGGTGATTTCCACAAAACTATCATGACTCATGAGTGAAAATCGGAGCTAAAATCACGCATTGTGTGCCCAGCATTAGACGCCATTTTGAATTTTAACGTGGATGAAAAGGTTGTGAGGGATAGACTTATAGTCTTTATAATGGCACGCACTATATAAAGGCCCTAAATTGCGCAATTTTTGCAACTCAAGAATTTTTGTAGAGTTTTTGTCTATTAAAAGACATTTCGTCAGCTGAACAATCATCATGTTGTTAACCCTTGTGCTGTGCCAAAAATCTCTTACCTAATTTGACCAGACTTTTAAAAATTGTTAGTAGCCTAAATCTCTCATTGTGCTATATTATCACCAGGCCTCATAGATCTGAGCTTAAGCATCTCAGTTTTTGAGTGAAAAAAGTATTGTTTGTAGATAATTTTGGCAATATTCACTCAAAAACTGAGGTGAATAAGCTCATATGATTGCCCATACGATCAATCAGTTCCAAAGAGAAATACAAAACCAAAAAATTTTCAAAAAATTGAAAGAAAACAAGTTGATGAAAAGATTGAATCCAATATTTGGTAATAATACACCACAGAATGAAATTTATAAGCAATTATTTGTAGGAAGGTCATTTGACGGGACTGTTATTTGGCCCACTTTGCATGACTTGCTCAGTGTAAGGTTTTTAAATACTTATCACTTTATTTTATTTCTGGAAAATCCACCTCCATCCAATCCTTTTTTCATCTGCTGTAACATATTGCAGGCTTCTTAGAGCTTTAAATTTCTTTTGTTGTATGTTTTTTTTAGACAAAACAAAGATAATTCATCCAATAGGCTGAGATAATAAACTAGCTAGCACTTCTCAGGCCTGTTATTTGGCCCACTTTGCACGACTCGCTCAATGGAGGGTAATATTTATGGCAGGGATGTTTGGGAATGAAAGCCTTTTACATTTTAATGAGCACTAAATAGGAGCGGAGAAATATTGTTCATTAGGCGTAATCCATGGAATTGCTTGAGTGAACTTCCTCATGAGGGTGTTTTAAATGCCTCGCTCATGTAGAGCAGTTTGTATGGTAATTAAGACGCCGTTCACAGTCAACATCTGTGTTGTATTTTGAGGCCTCTGATTGTGCTGTGTCTGTGCCAAACATTACAGAAAAAAAGAACCTACAAACTCTTTTATTCTTTCTTTCCTCCTGCTTATCCATTTACACTCCTGAATAAACAACACACCAAGACTCTCCAAGTGACAAGAAAGGTTCCTTTTTTTCCTTCTGGAGCACATTAGAAAAAAATTACAGTGCTGACATTTCTTCATTAATCATGGCGGCAGGTGGTAGCAGCGGCGGCGGCCAGGCCTTGGCAGACGCGAGTGTCCCCGCCGCGCTGGCAGCCGCGCCCCAGACGCCAGCCTCTCAATGCCACAGCTGTTGCTGCCATCAGCCTCGCAAACATATGACACCCACCCCAGATCAGCCCCGTCCACACCGGCTTCCTGTGCATCCCAGAAGGGCTGAGGCCTGGTCTGGTGCAGCCCAGGTGCACATGGATGGATGGAAGGATGGATGGATGAATGACCTGGATGGATGGATTATGGGATGTGGTATTCCTCAAGGCCAAAGTGGGGTGTCGCTCCTCAGAGAAAGTCTACTTTGCCTTGATTGCTCAGTCTGGGCTGATGTCTGAGAAGTGAGGAGCTGCAGGGTGTTGTATTAATTCATCATTTTCCCATTCCTGGTTATAGACCGGTTTATGTGGTCCATCTGAGTGGTCTTGGTGCATTGTCTCCTCTGAATGGACTGCTTTATATCAGATTTTGCCTCTTTGTGTATTAATTTTTTTTATATATATAAATATGTAGAAACAACATTCACTCAGAAATTGTTAGTGAATTTCACAATGAATTTCAAAGAAACAAGTACACACACAAGTTACATGTGAAACTTTGAAGTAGAAAAGCTGAGAATTTTTTTCCAAAATATACTCTAATAGTCTTTCTATTAATTTAATTTTATTTATTTATTTATTGTGTGTGTGTGTGTGTGTTTGAATGTGTGTGTTTGTGTGTGTTTGTTTGTAAGAGGGTATTTATAGGGGCATAGTAGAGGAATTTATTTGTGTTTTTTAATATCCATTTCAAATAAGCATTGTTTGCATCTTTTTTTTTTTATTTCTTCAGTATCATTTTTAAATAAAGTCATATGCATCTATTTTTTATTTCACATAATTTAAATGTAAATTCAAATATGTTTATATGCGTCTTATTTGTTTTTGTTATATTGTGTTTTATATTTTTAATGATTATAATTAAATTCAAATAAGTTATTATGCATTATTTAAATTTTCACTTGTTTTATTTTACAGTTTTGAAATTTAATTCAACTCTTTTTTGATGCTTTAGATAAAAAAGAAAAAAAGGACAATAAATCAGTGTTTGTTTTGACATGTTAGAGATATCAAGATAAGATCAGACAAAAGTATTTCTTATTCTCTTTTAAACAGGTATTTTATTTTATTTTATTTTATCCCAGCTAGATCCCTGTAGCTTATTCTGCAACAAAGCTCATTTCAATTATGTTGAATAATTATTTTGCATTTGTGCACACCCCTCACCAAATGCACCCCATGCATGGGTGGCAAACGTCTACCTCTCAGTATGCATGTGTCAGTCATGTGTTTTCTATGCGTATGAGTGTATATATGAGGTATACGAGTCACTGGCTAGAGGCTGAGGTGCTCATACCACCACTGAGCTCCGTGTCCCGCCATATGGTGGAGACCACTGGGACTACATGGGGAATCAGGCCAGACTGCTCTCTGAAGAAACCCCCCTATTTCTTATTCCCCTCTTATTCTCACACACACATAAACGCACACTTCTATATGTGAGAGGCCAGACCTCCATCCTTAGAGTCGGAGAAAGTAGGACAGGTTGAAGGAGTGTAGCGAGCACAGACCCAGATGTGACACACACACACACACACACACATTCTCATACATTAGACATCCACCCCAGCCCCTCCCTATGACACACACAGCAGAGTTAATCCCCCAGCATCTCCTTATGACCACTTTACAGCAGTTTCCTCTCTGCCCTCCACACCTGCCTCTCCCAGCATACCCACCTCCTATTTATAGACTATACCATCCTATTCTGCATCACATGGCTTCATATAGTTTCTTAAAGAACACCGTCTCACTTTCTTAATGTACAGCTGTATTATAGAAATAGTACCATGTACACTACCTTTCAAGTTTGGGGGAATTTTTTTTTTCTTTTTTAAAAGAGATTAATAGTTTTATTCATCAAAGATGCATTCAATTGATCTAAAGTGACAGTAAAGACATTTACAATGGTGCAAAAGATTTCTAGTTAATATAAATGCTGTTCTTTTGAACTTTCTATTAATCAAAGAATCTTGAAAAAAGTCAAGTGGCAGTTTCCACAAAAATAATTAGCAGAACAACTGTTTTCAGAATTTGTTCTACAGGTTTAAAGTTTCTTGAGCACCAAATTGCCATATTACAATTGTTTCTGAAGGATCATGTGACGCTGAAGACTGGAAAAGGGCTGCTAAAAGTTCAGGTTTGTCGTCAGAGGAATATATAAATTAAACTTTTTAAAATATATTACAGTGGAAGAGTTTTATATTAAATTATAATAATATATCAAAATGTTACAGTTTTTGCTGTATTTTTGGTCAAATAAATGCAGTCTTGGCAAGAATAAAAGACTTATTTCAAATACATGTCAACATTTTATCAACCCCTTACTTTTGAACAGTAGTGTAGTTGTTTGTTTTAGTCTGTTTGTAGTTGCATAATCCTTTTTTAATATACTGTATGTGTGGAGATGCTGGTGTGTCTTGTATATATGATTACTAGGCCCCACAGAACTCCAGAGATTTGAAACTCTCATCATTCATAAACTGGCCCTTGCCTGTTTGTGTATCAGATAATTCAGTTGCCATTATTTCACTGTAGCTCATAGTGTAGTAGAGCATGTCACTTGCAACACCAAGGGCATGGGGTTTGATTCCTAGAGAAGACAAGAACTGATAAAACATATAGCTTAACTTCAATGTATGTTTTTTTTTTGTGCCAAATATATAAATGTACCCTAGGACTTTATTCTATTGTATTCTTAGCTCCATTTAATACTTTTTTTATTTTAAATCCATTCCACAGATTTCGTCTGGGACATATTTTGCAGATACATTTTCATTATTAGAAGGACAATAAAAGGCACATTTTATGCCTCAACACTCGCTTTTAGGAAACTTGAATTTGATAATCCGATTTGTCTTCACATTCATGCATGACTTAAGTTGCATTTAAGTTACTCATTTTACATTTTATCAGTTAATGCATTCCCTGCATCCAACCTGTGACCTTGGCACTGAAAAATCATCTATGTATACAAATATTCTATAGAATATATTTTGGTCCCACTTTATAATAGGTGGCCTTAACTTACATAAAAAATTAATCATTTGATACGATGTACTTATTGTGTACATACGTGTACATACAATATGAACACAGTAAGTACATTGTATCAAATGATTAATTTAAATATAAGTACATAGTAGGCCACCTAATATAAAGTGGGACCATTTTTTTTTTTAAACAAACTGTTATATAGAGGAGTATAGAAACAAAAAATAAATGAATGAATTAATGAATGAATGAATGAGTGAATTTGGTAGCATGGCAGAAATAATTTGGTCTTTGAAGAATTTGAAGAAAATTGTTGAGTTTGTTTTGAAAATTTGTAGACTTCATCTTCTGTCTTTTTTGCCATTTGTTTGAATTCTTTCCGGTATCCATTAAATAAATCTTCCAGATGATTTTCATTTTATTATCTATAGACAGCATCATTGGCATGCTGTCGATTACCACAGACTCAGTCGTCAGTATTCAAAACCTTTTACTGTAATACACCTGCAATAGAAGCCTAACATATGGAGATATCAAAGGTCAAGAGTATCAGACATCAGTGTGGATGTATACTGTATACAACACTTCTGCGTTGTACTATAAATATCCCATTATAAACATTTCCACCGCCTCAATCAAAATACACAAGAGTGCATTACGAGACTCCCATCTGTCTGTCATTGTATCGCTGCTTTGTTTCAATTTCCCTACAGACAGGAGTGAGGACGGCTCTGTTGTGTTGCGGGAGGGTTTTGACTTTGTCTTTGGATCTCAGCTGTTTCCAACGCGCCTGTCCTATCAGTCACAACGTCACCACACTTTTCCCTCCTGGCATTGGTCCGGCCCGTGCCAGGTGTCCCTGATGGCACTGACATGACCACTAATGTGCTGCCAGATTTTTTTGCCCACCCCTGCAGCTCAGTTTGGGGGTGATGTTCCCTGTGCTTCAGCGCATCGTCCATCTTCCTCCGCCCAGTTCACGGCCTTCCTGTGCGCGTGTGTTGCAGACTCGCACAAATTTTCGTCACTCCTCCTCTATTACAATCGTCTCAGTGGCTGAATAATTATAACACAGTGTAGCTACATAAAGTAGTGAATGAAATAAATGAGTGTAGCAGTTGGTGAGCGACTGCCGGTATGAATATGTGAGTGTAATGCACTTCTAAATGAAAGAGAAAGAGGCCGTGTTGTTCTCTGGCATTGCTTATAGCACCCAGTTACTTCAAAATGCTCTCTGAATATTCAAACAAGCTCATTTGTGATGTCTGCTGCGTGTTTGAGTTGTTAACATCCCTCTGTTGAGTGTTATCATTCTGAATGCTTGTCGCATGGAGTACAATGGGATATAAATGAGAACACACACTCTCATACACACAGTTCCTGCTAGGTTTTTTCTGCTGTGTTTGTCACCACATACCACCATTACTGTTAACTACGCTATTAAATCCAGTTCCTATGCTGCGTTTCTCCTCTTTTTGTGTGGCGTGCTGGGACTCATAAAGCAGCAGCAGATGTTAACAGTGCGCACATTTAAAGATTAGCAGGTTTTAGACAAGCAGTAAAGCTGCGGTGGGAGAAGCGATATTAATGTAGTGGTTTTATGTTGCAACACAGCTAACAGTGAAGGGGCAAAAGATGAGCAATATGAGAGTCAGGGGTGTGGGAACACGTTGTGTGGTCGTTCATGAATGCACCCCTCTGGAGAGGACAAGAGGGGTACGTAGGACAGAGGAAATGGTTACTGAAGTGGTGCACGGGCCAGAATCCTGCTAGATTTGGGGTTGTGGTACCATGGGACTTAGATGATGTCCTTCACCGTTTGCTCTGAGTGTGAATGCAACCATGAATGCAGAAAATGCTGCATATATCACTAATCTAGTAAGCTAAAGATCTAAAACTGTTTGACAAGTGGTTAGATTTTAGATTTTAACATAAATGCATTTTTTTTCAGTTTATTTTTTTTATTATTATTCATGTATTTATTTTTATTTTTACCTGGCTCTTCTTCATCCCAGTAGTCTTGGACATTATACTGACACCTACTGGCATGGATGAAGTATGAAGTGTATGTTTATAAAAAGGTACTCTCCACTCAAAAATGAAAATTCCATCATTTACTCACCCTCAACCCTATATGATGGACTTTCTTGAGATCTCTTGAAGATCTCTTTAAGAATGTTGGTAATCAAACACTTTTGGTTCCCATTACACTTCCATTGTATGGACAAAAAATACAGTGGAAGTCAGTGGGAACCAAAACTTTGGTTTAATTACGAACATTCTATTTTCTATTTGGTTACCAATGTTCAGTTTTCACTTTTTTACTTTTTTCACAGTTTTTCACAAAATTTTTATTTATAGGTCATATCTTGAGATGAAACAGAAAATAAATAATAAATAAAATCTAATGTAAATGGCAAATTGTGGCATGTTAAATGGTTAGAAACAAGATTGCTATAATGATTCAAATCAAATTAAAGGGATAGTTCACCCAAAAATGAAAATTCTGTCATTAATTACTCACCCTCATGTCGTTCCAAACCTGTAAGACCTTAATTCATCTTCAGAACACAAATAAAGATATTTTTGATGAAATCCGAGAGCTTTCTGACCCTGCATAGACAACAACGCAACTACCATTTTCAAGGCCCAGAAAGGTAGTAAAGACATCATAAAAGTAGTCCATGTATCTTCAGTGGTTCAACCATAAATTTATGAAGCTATGAGAATACTTTTTGTGCGCAAAGAAAACAAAAATAACAACTTTATTCAACAATTTCTTTTCTTCTGTGAAATTAATTGAAAAATTATGGTTGAGCCACTGAAGTCACATGGACTATTTTAACGATGTTCTTACTATCTTTCTAGACCTTGAACGTGTCAGTTGCATTGCTGTCTATGCAGGGTCAGAAAGCTCTCGGATTTTATCAAAAATATCTTAATTTGTGTTGTGAAGATGAACAAAGGTCTTATGGGTTTGGAACGACATGAGAGTGAATAATTAATGACAGAATTTTCATTTTTGGGTGAACTATTCCTTTAAGTCCTTTGCGTTACATTTTGTGAAAAAAAGACATACAGTCAATTCAATTGAACAAACAAATATAACATCTCTAATGTTTGCTCTTCTCAAATCTTGTACCGGTCATAAAGTAATTCTGGAAGACTACTTCTGTGTCTTTGACTGAGATGTGTGTGTTACAAGACATAAATCAGCTGGCTTTGGATCTGTTTACTGTCCTTTATCTTAGATGAATATTAATGCATGCAGAAATAGCTTGAGAGTGGATGGTCCTAGTGAGGCTAGCCTCTCCTCCTTGAACCTGCCGACTCCTTTAATTACTCCTGACCTCCTTGTGTGGAATGTGTTGTGCGGTGCTGGATTCAGGCTAAATCATACACTACTATATTGTTGTGTCTGACAGGTGACAATGAGCGTAGCTGTGATTTAGTGCCGGAGATGGACACCCAGTGAGCCAAATACCGCAAAGAGAACAAACACAGTATGTTACTATATTTTAAGGTAGTCATACAGGCACAATAATCATATATTAGTGCAACATCTATCCTGCACAACCAAAACATCATGGTGGCAAGTTTTTAACTGACTTTACAATTTTTTTTTATTTATTAGATCTTATATTTAATAAATATATACAGTATGTGTTTACCTAAAGGCACATGATTTGTCGCCCACAGTCAAATATTCTGCCATTTTTATTGACACCTTGTTACTGTTACAGACGACCTTGTTAACTCTGCGCTGTTGTATTAGTTACTTTTCGTTGTCAAGCGATTTGTTGCTGTACATTTAAATCAAAAATAGAAGCGAGTGCCCCTGGACAAGGCCTTCACACACCTGCAAACATTTCTACATTATTTCTCAATATTCCCTATAAATCATTCTGTCATTTATACATCCATATCATTCAGGACAGTACTGATTTAAATGGAGGAAAGTTTTATAAATAAACACCTCACAGCATGCATGACTTTAAAACAGACATTTCCGCTCATCACTAGTTTGACACAGCTATAATTCAAAGTGAGTTTGGGGATCTTGAGTTATGGTGGTGGCTCTGTGTTGAAATAGCCTGTACGTTTTGTCCTTGTCTGGTCAGTATTAAACTTTGCCTGCCATTTTCACTGGGCATCACAATAGCTGTTCCCTGTAATTTGACTTTTGCTTTATCTTCCTATTATCACCCAGGAATGATCGGTGACACAATGAAATTTAACAAGAATTAGCATTTCATTTAGATCTCTTTCTGTTTCACTGTCATTTTCACGTGGTCAGTTCACAGTCTCTCCCTTAGGCCTGAAGATCTGAACAGAGGGCAACATTTCACCTTGACCTGAAGCTGAGGTGACCAGGCAAGCAAAAAAAAAAAAAAACTCTTTCACAGAATTAAAAATAGGCCGTGGCCTGGCTTTTGTGCACTTCCCATGGCCTCAGTGTGGCTGCGGGGTCTCGCTGGCTCCTCCAGCTCTGTCTTTCACATGAGATTTGAGGAGACTGGGGCGCTGTTGCTGGTTCTGCTTGCAGGCCGAGCACAGGGTGTGCGCTTCTGCGACGGGAAGAGAGGGAGAGCCCGGAGACATCAACACCAATTGGCACTAATTAGGAGGCCTGGGCTTGCTGGGGTTGCAGCCACGTTCATGTCAGGAATACTGATGCCAACCGAGTGTTGAGACACTGCCGCTGTCACCACTGAACTCACAAGTGGTATGGGGAGGGGCAGAGGCCTCGGTAATTATAAATGCCTCATGTGTCCTATGAGTAGGTACATTACTACTGCTAAAGACAATGGCTATCATGCTTAGTTCCCAGGTTTTGACCATTTACACAGGGATCGGTGATCTACAATAGGTTGCATGGCTTTTGATTAGTCCGCTGGGAATGAATGTTGTGTTTACAAGTTACAAATTAGTGTTTTGTAAAGTTTGCGAGGTTTGAAGGATTTTTAAAAAAAATTTGTTTGACACTCCTAACTCAGTATCTAGATGTTATGTAGTTATGTCTTTGGTACTTTTTACTTGTATATGGTCAAAAATGAGTTCTTTTTTGCTGATTCTAGGAATCCACAATATATTGGCACCATATCAGTCAATATCTGTTTTTTTTTTTTGTAACCACGTAACCATGTTTAAAAAGCTCTTTACATTCATGAGTTTATGCTGGCGTAAGCTGCTGTATGCATGAATGATTGTGTTATTTTAGCATTACTAGTATAGTTTGTATTGATGTGTTGAATTAGCCTTTAATTTTATATTTTTAGTTTAATTTTAGTGTAATTATATATTTACACTGCTGGTCAAAAGTTTGGAATCACTGAGATTTTTAATGTTTTTTAATAGAGTCTCTTATGCTCATCAAGGCTGTATTTATTTGATCAAAAATACAGAAAAAACAGTAACATTGTGAAATATTATTGCAATTTCTAATATTGGTTTCCTATTTTAATATACTTTAAAATATAATTTATTTCTGTGATGCAGCGCTGAATTTACATCAGCCATTACTCCAGTTTTCAGTGTCACATGATCCTTCAGAAATCATTCTAATATGCTGATTTATTATCAGTGTTGAATCTATTGTGCTGCTTAAAAATTTTTTGGAACCTGTGACACTTTTTTCGTTGATTCTTTTGATGAATAAAAAGTTAAAAAGAACAGCATTTATTCAAAATAGAAATCTTTACTATCACTTTTTATCCATTTAACACATCCTTGCTGAATAAAAGTATTAATTTCTTTAGAAAAAAAGAAAGAAATTTTATAGCATTATATTAAGCATATAATTTTTTTAATTTTATTTTATTATTTAATATTTTATTTCACCTTTATTTCAATTAACAAAAATGTTATATTAATTTAAGTGTAGTATATACTTATATTATTACATATCAGTATACATATTAAAATAACAATCGGCCATAGTTTTTCATTATTGCTTCATCTCTACTTGCTGTGTCAGTGTTATGTATACAATCTTTCACAACCTTTCTACTATACCATTTTTTGACTGAGCTACCACTTTAT
Organism: Tor tambroides; assembly: GCA_021397915.2. Classification (NCBI taxonomy): domain Eukaryota; kingdom Metazoa; phylum Chordata; class Actinopteri; order Cypriniformes; family Cyprinidae; genus Tor; species Tor tambroides. The sequence continues at coordinate 285 of JAFVLL020001130.1, read as the reverse complement.
TGCTTGTTGACCTGCAGTAGTATCATCCATTTTTTGTTTGTGTTAACATTTGTGACACTAGCCTCACCCTGTTTCTGCACATGATTCTCAGTTATGGAAAACATCTTAGGAAAATCTTCCTGACTCCCTAATCCTGCTATTCCAGTGCCAGTTTAGACCCTGGCTGGTCTGTTTCCCATCCAGCTGTGTCTTAGCCCCCGTCCTGGCCAATCACTGCTCTTTATGGGATTATCCAGCCCCCATAATGTCCTCTGCCCTCATCGTCCCCAGAAAAATCACTCTGGG
>JAFVLL020001129.1:103899-145095 GCA_021397915.2 Tor tambroides | reverse complement strand
CATTGCAGATATGCTCACTGAATATAAACCTAACAGACCACTCAGATCATTAGGATCAAGTCAGTTAGAAATACCAAGGGTTCACACAAAACAAGTGGAGTCCGCTTTTAGCTATTATGCCGCCCGCAGATGGAACCAGCTTCCAGAAGAGATCAGATGTGCTAAAACATTAGCCACATTTAAATCCAGACTCAAAACTCATCTGTTTAGCTGTGCATTTGTTGAATGAGCACCGTGCTACATCCGAACTGACTGCACTGCATTTTATGTATAATCATTTTAATTTCTAACTGTTCTAAATTCATTTTAAATCAATTTTTAAATCATTTTAAATGTTTTAAATTTCTGGTTTTATTGTTGTGATTATTATTTTTTTAATGATTATTTTACTTCCTTTTATGTAAAGCACTTTGAATTACCATTGTGTATGAAATGTGCTGTATAAATAAACTTGCCTGCCTGCCTACCTCTCATCATTGACGCATATAACCTACATCCATTTATGAGATAAAAAAAAAAGATGATCTCATTCTGAACTTTTGACTTCTTGAATCTAAATGATAGCCATCAGTACTAGGGTTTTTCTATGCAACCTATTTTTATTTATTTATTTTTTCAGCTGAATAATTTTTGAGGTCTGCAAGGGTCAGACATTCCATAATATTCCTATATTTAATATTCAAAAAGTACATTTTATCTAACGTTTGGCATTAGTTGTAGTTTTAATCACATTATTTAACAATGCCTTTAAAGAAGATCAGTAAAATGAGTGGTAAGATATTGAGGAACATCCACATATTTTATTAAAGAAGTGCCGTTCCTCCAATATTTGTGTGCTATGTATCTTTGTTAATTATAATACACTTAGAAATTCATATTGCGGCCTTAATTTTGATTAAATATTATAGATGTCAATAAAGAAGACATATGATTAAAATAATTAAAATAATGTTTACTGATTTAAGATCAGCGGAAAAAGAGAAACTCGAGCTCATCCTGGAGCGTTTGGTTGAGTATCGTCATGGCAACCGCAGACGCCTCAACATCGCGTCGTCTGATTGGTTGCTGTGTGTCTTCACATTTCTGATTCGAGCTTGTGTGTGTTGTCTTCTTAAAAATATATATGACGACCTTCAGCCATGCGATTTAACTGCCTGGAATATTCCCGATCCACACAGGTGAGAAAATACATCCTGCAAGATATAAAGCCGTTAAATCTCGTTCACAAAGTCAGTCAGTAGCCTCGAAAAGTATTACCTCAGTCACGAATGTAACGGCGTTTGATAAAATACAAACGCCTCTGGGTTTTATTTTAACGAGTGATAGCAGAGAGACACTTTTCAAACAGAATATTTTACAAATATATATATAAGTTTGTTGGTATTTATGTTATAAAATCAATAGAAAATCTGTTTAAAAGTCCACAAGTCTATTGCTAATGTGATGAACTCCACCTGTGGTAAACTTCAGGCAGTGTTGCCAACTATCAGGGGAAGTTGCTAAAGGAAGGTCAGTTTGTTGCTAAAAGTTGCTAAATGACGTTGTGACGAATTGTGTCACTACATCAAATCTCAGCAAAAATTATATTTCATATATGTTAATTTAGATTTGTTTGTAAAATAATATAAATGTACAATGTAATATAAAATATAACTTTTTAAATACATTGAATTATTGAAAACTTACATTTTTGAACAATTACAATTTTTTTTATTAGCTAGTAAACAAGTAGAACTACACATTCTGAACAATTGTACAATTGTAAGCAGTCTATTATTAGTAGTTAGTATGCTACACTCTAAGAAAATTCTGTAAAAATAGGGCACAATGTACTATGTTAATATGAAGGAATTTTCTGTATTGATTTTTTCCATAGGTTTTTTACCTGCATTTTTAATTACGCATTGTATTTTGTGTTTTTCGGGTTACAGGGTTACAACGGATAACGGATAATGTCCTGAAAAATTTCTAGTACCTTTTCCATTTTTCTAGATACACTATATTGCCAAAAGTATTGGGTCGCCCCCTTCTAATGAACAGGTTTGACTGCTTTAGTAATTTCTATGAGTACAAATCTTAATGTTTAAGCATATAATGATATTCTAGGAAATTGTGTGCTTCTAATATTATAGCAACAGTTTGGACAGGACCCTTTTCTTTTCTAATATGACAATGCCTCTGTGTATAAGGCAAGGTTCAAAAAGAAAATGACTGATTCAGTCAGTGTGGAAGAACTTGACTGGTCTGCATAAAACCAAGTCCTAATCCCAGTTGAACACTGGCTCTGGTGTGACTGTAAATGCAGACCTTGAGCCAAAAACTCATCACCAAACACCAATGACTTGTATAGACACTATAAGGACAAAAGTGTTGGGACACCCCTTCTTTAGAACAGAAAAAGACACTAAAAAAACTGTGGCAACAACGACGGGAACATAATTCATGTATTTAAAAACTGTATTTCCATCTCTGTTGCAACAGTTTTGGACGTGTCTAAAATGACTGTACCCATATGTACAAGTGATTGGTGTTTAGTGATGAGTTTTTGGCTCAAGATCTGCATTTACAGTCACACCAGAGCCAGTGTTCAACTGGGATTGGGACTTGGCTTTCTGCAGACCAGTCAAATTCTTCCACACTGACTCAATCAATCATGTCTTTTTGAACCGAGCCTTATACACAGAGGCATTGTCATGTTAGAATAGAAAAGGGTCCTGTCCAAACTGTTGCTATAATATTAGAAGCACACAGTTTCCTAGAATATCATTATATGCTTTAACATTAAGATTTGTGCTCATAGAAATGACTAAAATAGTCAAACCTGTTCATTAGAAGGGGCGACCCAATACATTTGGCAGTATAGTGTATTTTTCTTACAGTGTACTAACTGATCAACAATCGCAGGTACAAGCTACTAACAAAGTGAAGGCCTATCATAAATGGAAAAATTATTCAATTATCATTATTATTAAATTAAACCAGGGGTGCCCAAACTCGGTCCTGGAGGGCCGGTGTCCTGCAGACTTTAGCTCCAACTTGCCTCAACACACCTGCTGGGAAGTTTCTAGTATGCCTAGTAAGAGCTTGATTAGCTGGTTCAGGTGTGTTTAATTGGGTTGGAGCTAAACTCTGCAGGACACCGGCCCTCCAGGACCGAGTTTGGGCACCCCTGAATTAAACAATTGCAGATAGCAGCTAATTTAATTCACGTGATGTGTGTACTACTAGGCATCTTTGGTTTCCTCTTTTTGTGTAATTTCAATTGTAAATGTGTGCCTTTTTATCATTTGAGTCACTTATCTAGCTGCCAAAATAAATTTTAAAAATAGCAACATTTAGCAACAAAATTGAACTGACTTCAAACATCCACTAAAAATCACTAAAAATTATTAAAAAGTGTGTCCATTTTAAACAGCAGTTCACCCAAAAATGATTTGCTCACACTTATGTCATTCCAAAATGTAAGCTGTTTTTTTATTTGTTATTTGCATATCACTGATTTAAAGTTTGTATGAAAAGAAACTTAAAATGAAGGTGAATATGATCAAATATATTAGATCACTATACTTCCACAACTGATGGATTACATTAATAATTGATTATATAATAAAAATAAAATATAATAAAAGTGTATTTTGGATGTTTTCTTTACACTGGTTTCCTTCCACAAAATCTCAAAATTGACCAATGCATGAAAAAAAAAAGTTGCCTTATGTATTTGTCATCTTATTGATCTGCAGACATGAGAGTTATGAAGACAGTGTCAACATGCCTCTCCAAGACAGAAAGTCTAGAGGACCAAACAGACCAAATCCCAAACCTAAAGACAAGTAAGTCATCATCGAAACTATTACTGATGAGAATTTAGTTTCTCTGCTGATATTTATAATGTCTTTTTAAAATATTTTCCAGGGAGCTTCTTGATCTCAAAAGACTTTTATCACTGATCACAGCTCCATTGTCCAAACAGGTAACATTTTAATTTTGACATTTAAATTATCATTTTTTTTTAGATGAATTAAATATTGAATTAAAATTTCATTTTGCTGCTTCAATTCTAAATCAGGAATTGAACTGCAATTTTATTCTCACTTTTATTCTGCAATTTAAATTCGGAGTTTTGTATGAGCCTGCTGTGGGTTTAGTTTCATAGTAGTTAACATAATTGTTTCATCTCTGCTCACCATCTCAGGTTTTATCTTTGAATCAATCCAAAGGACGGAAGCCTCAGAGCTCCTCAAATGTTCCTGATCACCGGAAGAACGGCACAAACACTGAAGCATCAGAGCTGGATAACTTTAGGTGGAGAGCGTCCCATGTTGTCTCTTAATTGTGCTCTTACTCTGTTGCATTTTGTAATCAGCGTTCATGTCATTAACAGTGTGACCTACAGAAATCAGAGGTGTTTTAGTGACCAGCCACATCACAGACTGTTCCTGGACATCTTCACTGCCTTAATCAATAACAGACTCGGTTGTAGGTCTGTATTTTTGAGTATGCTGCTTTATAGTTTGTATGATGCTGATGGTCTATGCCAGTTATGGATCAATATAGACTGGTCTTATTTGTTTTCAGCAACTGGCTGGAAAGTTCCTCCCCAGACAACATCTTAAGAGTTTTAAACTGCTTGAGATTGTTGATCAGGGATCCTCTTCACCAGGTGAGATCCAAAATCTTGGTGTAATATCATCTTAAAAATAAATCACTTTTAGAAAAGTCTGTAAAAATCTGGACCAGTGTAGCATGTTAATATGAAGAAATGATCCATATTAATTAATCAATCAGTCTTGGTCTAATAACATATTATTATAAAAATAGTATATAATGAAATATTAGTATCATTAGTTTAACAGAATATATAATTAGTGTTAATCTTCTGTTGCATGTTATTATATTATTTGATACATTTATATTGGTAATACATTATGATAGGATTATATTTGTTAATAATAGGTAACAGCTAAACATGAAAAAATGATTTTAAAGCATTTATTAATCTTAGATAATAGTAATTGTAACATTTACTAATATGTTATTAAAGTCAATAGTTGTATCTGTTAAAATTATTTAATGGATTTGAGCTAAAAAGCTAACAATGAATAGTTGTAGTTTTATTAACTTGTGTTAACAAGGTTAATAATGTTAGGTTAATAAATACTGTAACAAATTGTATTGCTAGTTGTTAGTTAATGTTAGTTCATTCATTAACTAATGTTATCTAATGGGACCTTATTGTAAAGTGTTACTTTTATGTTATATTATGTAAGCTAACAGTATAATATAGCTATTGCTATTTACACCCCGTTGCAAATAGTGACTCTGACATTCTGTCTTCTCATTTGCTGTATATATTTTTCTGTTTCCTCTTATAGAAAGTCTTCTTTGAACTCCAAGGTTCTGGGCAGCTCGCTGAGGTAAAGATTTTCACTATATTCAAATGCTGGAAATGCACAGCCGCTTATGGAAGTTCATCATATCTCATTGGATGTTTTTCAGCACATGGAGTCGGTTGCAACGGTGTATCTAGAATGCAGAGAACAGACGCTGGAAATCGAGCAGCTGGTTGCAATGACATGTGAGACAAACATGCTGCAGTACAGTATATTACGCAGTATGTACAGATTGGTAATGAGGCACAAGAAGAATAATGTTTGCTGTGCTTGTTTCCCCATCATTTGCTCTGCAGATATTTTTCAGAAGTTGTCTTCTGTTGAAGAACAAAGGCAGTGGATTATTAATTGTGGTGCACATAAGGTATTTATAGAGTGTTTTATAGAGGAAGTCAAACTTTACAAAGCATGCAAGATATTTAAACATGTAAACAAGAATGTAATGTACTTTTACAATTAAAATCCAAAATACTATAATGAAAACCATTACAAATATTTGGTACTTAAAATATAAAATATAAAAATACTTAAATTTGCTTAATTTCAGCTAGTTGTCCTGGAACCATTTCTCATTCTTATGAAGAAATACAATTAAATAAAGCTAATAAAAATTAATAAATACTAATACAGGGTTATTGTAGTTAACTGACCTTAAAAAAAAAAACATTTTCACTACTGGAAATAAAATGAACGTTAACTAAAATAAAATAAATTAAATATATTTTATAAATTATTAATAATACTTTTTTTTTTAGTCCCCCCCCCCCCAGTATTTATTCATTTTAACTTAATGTATTAAAATTAAAAATTATTTTTAAAAAAATGGACATATTTAAAAAAAAAATAATAGTGATAAAATTGACAAAAACAACAATATTGCTAAAACTTCAAATAAAATTAAAATGGAAATGGAAAATATATTTTAAAAGCTAATTCAAAATATTATTAAAAACTATAATAGTATATCAAACATACTAAAATAACACTGATTTACAGTAAAAATATGTTTCTTTTGCACAGACCCTTATGAAGCTGCTCTCTACACGGGACAGTAGTGTGGTATTAGGATCTCTGCTGGCTCTCACCACACTAGCTGAAAGGTAATATAATATCCCGAGTAATTTATATCTACAGCAATTAAATTAGCATGATGCATTAGATACATTAGCATTTAATCAATAATCTCACTTCTCATTTAGTCAAGAATGCAAAGAGAAGATTGGAGAGCTGTCTGTTGTGGAGCATCTTCTAGTTGTGTTACAAGAGTATGACATGTTTTCGAAAAGGTAAGTATTGACGATGCTTGTTTGACAACTTATTGCAGTCTTTTTTCTGTGTGCATTTGTACATACTAAGATAAATCAGACCCACACTGATGTGATTTTTATTAGCCTCTGGATATGTTTGATTTGCTAACAATGTAACTGGAAATACTTGAAGCTGTAACTTCAAGGCATACTGAGAAATGAAGGGAAAATTCTGATATTTTAAGTTGCTGTTACAAGATGCCATGAGATCTTATTATTTCTTTGTAGACTCACAATCCATCTTTGCATACTGTACATTCATAAAAACTTAACATGACAAGCATTAGTGGCGCAAAACAGAACTGCATACACTGCGTACGTAAAAAAATTTGGGGTAAGTAAAAAAATTTTAAAGAATACTTTTATTCAGCAAGGATGCGTTAAATTGATCAAAAGTCACAGTAAAGACATTTTATAATGTTACAAAAGGTTTCTATTTCACATAAATGCTGTTCTTTTGAACTTTCTGTTCATTAAAGAATCATAAAAAATGTGTCAACATTGAAAATAATCAGAAATCTTTCTTGAGCAGCAAATCAGCATATTAGAATGATTTCTGAAGGATCTCCCCCCCCCACCCCAATAATACATAAACAAAAATAAAACACATTGCAATTTCAGGTGGTGCAGTGGTGCCTCTAGTGCCACAGAAATGACACTTCACTTTTAAATCAATTCAGTTCAATTCAAGTTTATTTGTATAGCGCTTTTCACGATACAAATCATTGCAAAGCAGCTTTACAATATTTATATATTGTAGAAACTTAATATATTTAACATATTTGGTAATTCTGTACGTTGTCTGAGGGTTGGCATCATCTGAGGTCCTCTGAGGGGTTGGCATCATCTCTTCTCAGGTGTTTGGTCATCTCAGATCATTTAAGGGTTGGATCCAAACTGAAGCTTGTGCAATCTTAATTCATTTGGATATTATTTGTGATTATGTATCTCAGGTTGAGCGCGGAGCTGCTGAGGTTGCTGTGCTCAGTGCAGTGCGTCAGGGATCAGGTGCGTCAGTGTGACGGGGTGCCAGTGCTGCTCAGTCTCCTGCACTCGGAGCATGTGAAGCTGCTGTGGAGCGCGGTCTGGGTTCTCGTGCAGCTGTGTCAGGATCCAGACACCAGCGCTGAGATCCGGGCGTGGGGTGGTGTGCAACAACTGCTGCGCATCTTACACGGGTGAGTGTCGCAATGCCGTCCCGTCATGTTAGTTTTGAGAGCTTTCACTGCACTTTAAGTCATGTAGAACTTTTCTTTCCAGAGAACGAGTGTACGTGTCCGATCGCTCCACCTTAGAAACGCTTTCCAGCGCCAACGCGGCAGGCAGGATAAACAGACAGCACGTGTCAGCAGAGGTGAGCCCTCAAGAGACGGCAGAGAACACCATCAATCTGCAGGCAGGTGAGGATACACAGGAAAATACAGAAATTCATTATTTTAGTGGTGCTTACTAATAATAATGATAAAATATGTAGGGCTTAATAGACCATAGGCTATATAAAAAGTTATAAAATATAAGTTATACTGTAGACATTCTAAAATATGCAGCAAATTATTAAGCGTCATGTAGCCACCATGTTAAGTGTTATTGATGTAAAGCATCTTCACTTTGATGCCTATAATGACAAGTGCATGCACAGAGTTGAGCAGCTATGTCGTCTGTTAAGACCTGACATCAATAAGTAAGACATAAATATATATATATATATATATATATATAAACATATATTTTTGGCGATACATACAGTGCCTTCCACAAATATTGGCACCCTTGGTAAATATGAGCAAAGGTGGCTGTGAAAATAAATCTGCATTGTTTATCCTTTTGATCTTTCATTCAAAAAATTCACAAAATTCTAACCTATCATTGAAGTAAAACTATTGAAAGTGGGGGGAAAATCTCATTGTGAAATAAATACTTTCTCTAGTTCATATTGGCCACAATTATTGGCACCGAATTATTGCAATGTCTTTTTCCCAAGATAGCAGCCCTGAGTTTTCTCCTGTAATGCCTGAAGAGTTTGGAGAACACCTGATAAGAGATCAGAGACCATTCCTTCATGCAGAATCTCTCCAGATCCTTCAGATTCACAGCTCAATGTTGGTGCTTCTCCTCTTTAGTTCACCTCACTCATTTTCTATAGGGTTCAGGTCAGAGGACTGGGACGGCCATGACAGAAGATTCATTTTGTGCTCAGTGACCCATTTTTGTGTTGATTTTGATGTTTGTTTTGGATTACTGTCCTGATGGAAGATCCAACCACAGCCCATTATAAGATTTCTAACAGAGGCAGTCAGCTTTAGATTTTTTATCTGTTGATATTTGAGAGAATCCATGATGCCATGCATCTGAACAAGATGTCCAGGACCTCTGGCAGAAAAACAGGCCAATAACATTAAAGATCCAGCAGTGTATTTAACCGTGGGCATGGGGTACTTTTTATCCCTGTTTGTACTAAACCCATCTAGTGGGTTTGCTGCCAAAAAAGCTCTTTTTTTTTTTTTTTTAGTTTCATAGAAGCCAGTGTCATTTGAAGTTCCAGTCATGTCTGACAACCAGGGCCGCATTAACCATTGGGCTAGGCGGGGCTGAAGCCCCGGGGCCTGAGCAAGGAGGGGGCCCGTGATCGCACCTGCTCGTAAAGCACCTGCCTAAACTTGAGTTGTTTTTCGCTCCTTGAGCTTAAACATTCAACTACACATAGTTATGTGTCAAAATGCCCGTCTTTGCGAGTATCCTCCTAAACAGTCATTTGTGTCTTACATGCTCATTACAGTTAAAGATAAAGCATGCGTGTGTAGTGTAGTAGTAGGCTATATGTTCCTGGCATTGTATGATGAGATTTTAAAGGGATAGTTCACCCAAAAATGAAAATACTGTCATCATTTACTCAGCCGCAAGTTGTTCTGAATCTGTATGAATTTCTTTGTTCACCTCAACATAAAAGAAGATATTTTAAAGAATGTTCATAACCAGAAGTTTTCTGGTCCCCATTGACTCCAACAGTGTATTTATTTATTTATTTTTCATACTATGAAAGTCATGCAGCAACTGTGTGGTTACCAGTATTGTTCCCAATATATTTTTTTGCGTTCAACAGCAGGAGGAAACAACAGAAAAACAACAGAATTTTCATTTTTGGGTGAACTATTCCTCGGAAAGCAACCTAATATAGCTGCTGCTGCCATTTGTATCAAAAATGTAAATCAAACATCAGAAAGAAAATCACTCCCTGTCCTTGACTGAATCACATTGTAAAATAAGAATTAATGTATATTGAATTTATACAGTGAAGACTATTCAGTCTATTTGTACATTTACTTTATACAATATAATGTTTTTTATTCAGTGCTTTAAGTTTTTCAAGTAGGTCGATTTGTTATGTATCTTTGTTCTCTTGTCACTTGTCACTGTTTACTTGTCTTCGGTCAGCTTGGTTTTACTTAGGCAAGTATTATTTTTTGTGATATTGAAATTAGTAACAAGAATTGAATGAAATTTCAGTGCATCAAAAATGTTGATAGGATAAAAATCCTATTTAAAGCTATATATATATATATATATATATATATATATATATATATATATATATATATATATATATATATATATATATATATATATATTTATTTATTGTGATGGGGGGCCCTGCAGTAAGTCATAGCCCCGGGGCCCAGTGAGGTCTTAATGCGGCCCTGCTGACAACTGAATATGCTGGATTTTGTTTTTGAATGAGCGAGGAGAATTTTTCTTGAAACCCTCCTGAACAATATGTGGTGATGTAGGGGCTGTTTGATATTTATATTTTTTTATATCTGATATTTATATCTTTCTGACGCCAAGACTCAACTAATCTCTGCAGTTCTCCAGCTGTGATCCTTGGAGAGTCTCCTCCTCAGCGTGCATTAGGGCGATATAGACACATGTCCTCTTCCAGGCAGATTTGGAACATCTTTAGTTGATTGGAACCTCTTAATTATTGCCCTGATGGTGGAAATGGGGATTTTCAATGCTTTAGCTTTTGTCTTACAGCATGGATGATTAAGGGAATTTTGCCTTTGTTTTCTTTATGTTTATAATCCTTTGGAACAGGAAGTCATAGCTGGACAATTTCATGCTCCTAGTCTCCCTGGTATGCTAAAAAAATGTAAATATGAATGGGAATATACTTCAGAGATATTTTACTCATAAGAATTTCCAGGGGTGCCAATAATTGTGGCCAACATACATTGGAGAAAAACATTTATTTTATCATGAGATTTCCCCCCCACTTTCAATTGTTTTACTTCAATGATAGGTTAGAATTTTGAATGAAAGATCGAAAGAATAAACAATGCAGATTTATTTTCACAGCCACCTTTGCTCAGATTTACCAAGGGTGCCAATATTAGTGGAGGGCACTGTATATATATTTGTTTGAAGGTAAATATATTTACTTGTTAGTTACTTGTTACTTTACTTATTATAATTTCTTGAAGCATCTTGGAGACGTGGCCACAATTCTTCTGGATTTAGTCTGTCTCAGTTTGTTCTGTTTCTGTCATTCCAGACAGACTGGATGATGTTCAGATCAGATCTCTGTGTGGAGCACTGGCTGTTGCGCAAACAAAAATCTCACTGGATTATTACAATTAATGGCAAAATGAATGTTTGGAAATGCAAACTGATATTTCCTACTGACACACTACAGCAAAAGATGACTTACTTAAAACCATTTTTTAGCTGGTTAAAATACTATTTATGATATACATATCATTAATGTATACTGTAAGTTGCATGTACCATGGGGTACAGTGGATGTTTTTTGTGAGATTCACTTGAATGCATAAATATGGCTGTGTTTGAGATAAACCTTCCACAGTAGGATACATTTGGCATTGTTTTGCACTCTGGGATAAAACCACAGTTAATGAAAGCACTAACTCCTGTCCCTTTTCCCAGCATGCTGTGCAGCGATCACCGAGCTTGTTTTGGATGACACAACAGCACATAATGTGGTTCAGGTAGTCACTTCTCTGTCAAATGCTTCTCTCTTGAATCAAAAACATCAATTTGCATTCATCTCATATTTACGTAATCTAAATGGTTTGATTCTGTTTTAGGAGAACGGCGTCTACATAATTGGCAAACTGATTTTGCCACAAAACCAGAAAGATCCTCAGGCAAAATCTCTACAGGTACGTCAGATGTAATTTACAGTCTCAAGTTGGTTTTATATGAAATATACTGTATTTCTCACATAATAATTTAACTATTTTCTGAAGTGTTATGCTTTCAGGGCCCTGCGATTCCTTTTTAGTATGGAACGCAATAGACAGCACTTCAAAAGGTATTTTATTTATTTTTATTTATTTTACAAAAATTGATTAAATTCACTTTTTATGTTATAGAAATGTATTGCATTTTTTTATTTATTATTTCTGTTTTTTATCTATATTATGTAGGTGGTTTGTTTGTTTGTTTATTTATTTAATTCTTTTTGAAATAATTTGAAATAATTATTTTTGAATTGATTTTTATTATTTATTTACTTACTTTTGGTATCTGGATTAAATGATGTTGGTGCTAATTGTTTGTTTGTTTCAGAATATTTTCTCCATTTTTATTTATTATTTCTGTATTTTATTTATATTATCTAGGTGGTTTATTTATTTATTTTTGGAAGTTGTTGCAATTTTGAATGTGTTTTTTGTTTTGTTTTGTTTTGTTTTTTTGTTGTTTGTTTTTTTTGTATCTAAACTAAATGTTGTTGCAAATTATTTGTTTGTTCCAGACTGTTTTCTCCGGAGTTGTTTGAGATGTTTATTGATGTTGGGCACTATGTAAGAGACATTACCGCGTATGAACCGCTGCAGGAGAAAATCGCCCTCTTATCGGTGAGATAGTGATGATCATTGTGTCCTTCCTCAAGTGAATTAAACTGACTCTGCTGCTTCTCCGCCATTAAATTGAAACATTTGCTCTAAACTAGTTAGAGAGAAAGGTCAAAGCTCTCTAATATTTTCTCTCTGGCCTGTTTATCTGTTTTCATTCATTTATCTGTTCTGTAGGAGGAGGAATTGGATGTTCTCAGGGAAAGCATAGAGACGGTGAACCAGAACCGACCTCCTTTGAGAGTGATCAATGGTTATGCGGTTTTGGACCATTTGGGCAGCGGTGCCTTTGGCAGCGTCTTTAAGGTGAACTGTCTTTGCTGTTTATTTGTGCTGTGTTGGTTAATAGTTAAATTGAGCCACTCATGGTTGTTTTTGCTCCAACTCAAAGGTCCGTAAACAGAGTGGACAGAACATTCTGGCACTGAAGGAGGTGAACTTTCACAATCCGGCCTTTGGCAAGGACAAGCGATCCAGAGACAGCAGCGTGGAGAAGATTGTGTCTGAGCTGACCATCATTAAAGAACAGGTGAATATATTGAGTCTCATTCAGGAACAGCTCAGATATCCCTCTAGTGGTCAAAGTGATGAAAGACACAGATCATACACTTTGTTAAATGTGACCATGGACCACAAAACCAGTCATAAGGTTCAATTTTTCAAAATTGAGATTTATACATCATCTGAAAGCTGAATAAATAAGCTTTCCATTGACGTATGGTTTGTTAGGACAGGACAATATTTGGCTGAGATACAACTATTTGAAAATCTGGAATCTGAGGGTGCAAAAAATCTAAATATTAAGAAAATTGCCTTTAAAGTTGTTCAAATGAAGTTCTTAGCAATGCATATTACTAATCAAAAATTAAGTTTTAATATATTTACAGTAGGAAATTCACAAAATATCTTCATGGAACATGATCTTTACTTAATATCCTAATGATTTTTGGCATAAAAGAAAAAATGATCGTTTTGACCCATACAATGTATTTTTGGCTATTGCTACAAATATACCCCAGCGACTTAAGACTGGTTTTGTGCTCCAGGGTCACAAATCTCATGAAACCTGTCATTTCAGCCTAAAATAATAAGAAAAAATGCTTTTCATAAAGAAAAATAAATCTTAATTTTTTCTTAAATATTAATATTTTTGCACTATGACCTTGTTTGCATGACAAATAAGCACATTCTTATTACTGTAATGTGAAATAAATAAATACATCTCATATTATTTCAAAGTATTAGTGTTTAGATAAAATTATTTGTATATAATTTCTGCAGATCTTATTAAAAAATCATTGCGTTTTTAAACTATGTTCATTACTGCATTTTTACATAATGTTGGTCATTTAAATGTGTTTAGTTAGTAAATTCATGTCACAATTAAAATAAGTAATGGGTCTGAAGTCATTTTCCTTAACCACAAAATAATTTCTTATTTTTATGACCCTGAAATTCTCACTCTGGGCTCAACATTGAAAGCGGTCATTAATAATTCTTAATTTCTTTCAGATGTCTCATCCAAACATTGTAAAATACTTCAAAACATTTTTAGAAGGTATGTAATCCTTTGTTACAATTAAACATAATTATAAATTGTATTATATTTCTATTTAATATGCATGTGAGGAATATTTAAGTTGTAGACTGAGGTACAGATGTCTCTGAAAATGCTTAAATTTTGTATTTTTCACATTTTTAAAAAAAATGTAAATGTTTTTTGGATGGAAAAAAGTTTGAGTGAAAATTTTTATTTAAAAATGTACATGAAATTTGTATATTATTTGGTTTGTTTTTTAACAATAAAAACATTCTAAAACTCTATGTATGTAACATTTACTTTAGTTTTTTTTTGCCCTGGTCTCAGCTGATAAGCTCTATATCGTGATGGAGCTCATAGAAGGAGCTCCTCTGGCTGAACATTTCAACTCTCTCAAAGAGAAACGGCAGACGTTCACCGAGGAGAGAGTCTGGAACATTTTCATACAGGTGAGGAACTCAACACTTACACAGAATAAGGAAAATATAAATAAAAGTGACGTAAGTTCATATTGCAACCTCCACAGATCTGTCTGGCTTTGAGATACTTACACAAGGAGAAACGGATCATCCACCGAGATCTCACACCCAATAATATCATGCTCGGAGAAAGAGATAAAGTCACTATTAGTGAGTTAATATCACTTTTTTGATCTGTCCAAAGCATTATATGAATGTGTGTGTGTGTGTGTGTGTGTATAGTATATGTAGGGGGGTTTTAGGCATACTGCTTCACATTGTTTACATAATAACCAATCTAATCTTTTTCCAGCTGACTTTGGTCTTGCAAAACAGAAACAGGAGAACAGTAAGCTGACGTCAGTGGTTGGGACAATACTGTACTGCTGGTGTGTACTGAAATATTTACTTGCAATTGTCAAAAACAATCAGGTGAACGTGTGTTGGAGTTTGAGGTGAAGCGTATTTTCTGTGTTTGTTTTTATGTGTGTCAGTCCAGAGGTCGTGAAGAACGAGCCGTACGGTGAGAAGGCAGACGTCTGGGCCGCGGGCTGCATCCTCTATCAGATGGTCACCCTCACGCCTCCGTTCTACAGCGCAAACATGCTCTCGCTCGCTACCAAGGTGATGGTTTTATCGTATAATGAAGAAATCCATGCAGTGCATTGGAAAAGAATCATTCAGACGTTTTTCATTTAAATCTTGCAGTTTTTACCCTGTTATAATGCTTGTCAGGTTGTTTTGATCTGATCTTGCTCATGTTCTTCATGTGTTTAGATTGTGGAAGCGGTCTATGAGCCAGTAGAAGACAAAACCTTCTCTGAGAGAGTGACTGACATGATTAAATGGTAGGATTCCCAGTTGCTGCTTACATATATGAAGTCTCTTCTGCTCACCAAGGCTGCATTTATTTGATCAAAAATACAGTAATATTGCGAAATATTATTATTGTTTTGTATGTGAATATATATTAAGATGTAATTTATTTCTGGGATGCAAAGCTGAATTTTCAGCATCATTACTCCAGTCTTCCGTGTCACATGATCCTTCAGAAATCATTCTAATATGCTGATTTCAAGCTCAGTTATCAATTATTACTGCTGCTCAATTGTTAATAATAGTGGTTTTTATTATTATCAATGTTGAAAATGGTTTTTGTGACTTAATATTTTTGTGGAAACCATAAAACATTTTCTTTCAGGATTATTCGATGAACAGAAATGAAAATAACACCATTTATTTGAAGTAGAAATCTTTTGTAATATATTAAATATATATATAAAAAAATATATATTTAATATATATGTTCAAATAACTGCAGCCTTGGTGAGCAAAAGAGACTTCTTTCAAAACATTAACAATTAATTATAGAATAACATCAAAGTGTTGGAAAATTTCATATTTATTTCTACCTTCTTTTTTTTTAAAAAAATGAACAACAAACAAAGAGAAAAGGATGTGCATTCGATCTGTAATTGATGCTTTGGCTGTATTTTAATCTTTCCTTACTTTCACCGTGAATTATGGGAAATTTGGTCTTGTTGCTTCCTGGTATTTTCTGGCATGCGTTGTAGCTATTCTTCATCAGCAGTACACTAAATAAGTTTTCAGAAGTTGCAGCTCCTTCACAGGATGCGTTCTCTTTGTCTTTTGATAGGTGCTTGACTCCAAACGCAGACGTGCGTCCTGACATCATCGAAGTCAGTTCCAGAATTTCTGATATAATGATGAAGTTTGTGGACAATCTCTGTGCGTCCTATAACTCACTGGAGAGAAGGGCGGAGCGAGACAGGAAGAGAGCGCAGAAGTACTTTCTGGAGAGTAACAGGACCAGGATGTGCAGCCCTCTGCAACAGGTTAGATCAGAAAACTGCTGGACATTTCTTCATTATTAGAACCTCTCTATTGGTTAATAAACCTGAATACATCTTGAATACTCATTGTATTTTGTTTTTGATCCAGAGCATTGGACTCAAAGATCGAGATGGATCACAGATTCAGAGTTCAGAAACTTCTGCATCTATTTCAGCAAGTGGAGCAGAACAAAAGCAAAGCCAAGGTGACAAGAGTTTATCTTTAATATACGAATAACATCAGTTTCTGCTCTAGCATTGAAACACTCCACAGAAGTATTGTAACGCAAATTGCATTTGATCAGTTTCAGTTGTGTAAACAGATGCTTCTAGCTATGAGTATTTAGATCTTATAAACATACAGTAGCACAGTAGCGGCTATTTGAATAAGAAATAGAAGTAAAACTTTAGCGCCCTCATGCGTACTAAAGTTTGTTACCATCAAGATTGTTGAAGGTAGATATATATACATACACTACCGTTCAAAAGTTTTAGATCAGTAGGACTTTAAAGAAGTTTTTTAAAGAAGTCTATTATGCTCATCAAGCCTGCATTTATTTGATCAAAAATACAGAAAAAAACAGTAATCTTGCAAAATGTTATTACAATATAAAATAATGGTTTCTATTTTAATATACTTTAAAGTATAATTTATTTCTGATGCAGAGCTGAATTTCCATCAGCCCTTACTCCAGTCTAAAGTGTCACATGATCCTTCAGAAATCATTCTGATATGCTGTATATTGTATATATTGTATACAATATATATGCTACGTTTAGAAATAAAATGTTGTTGTTTTTTCCTTTTTTTTAAAATGTGTAGAAATGTCTGGGAGTGTCAGTGTGAAATGTTCTGATGAACTGAACAGGTGAGTTTATGCTCTCTGAGGTCTTTCTGTTTTCATTTTTATTTTATTTTATTTTAAGTGTGTTCCAATGTAAAAGCAGTAAAAGTCTTTCTGTTTTTCATTTGGCAGTGCGGATTGTCAAAAAGCAAAAGCACGACCAGGTAAAAAGTCTCTGTTTCACTAATGTGCACAAATATGAGGTACTCTGGGAATTTTATGTTGATTAATTTTATATAGTTGTAACATGGTTCTCTCACACTAAAGGTAAAAAGAAAATCCTGAAAACATCAGGAAATTTCTTTTGTTTCTGTTTCTCTTGTGTTTCTCACGTTCACAGCATCCGCAGGGATTTGTTTATCTCAGAGAAAAGTTCGACAAATTGATGATCCCAACCAAAGGCTTCTTGAACTTTTGCATAAGATTACATTCATAACTCAGGTAACTTAGAGTCTGTTCTCAGGCGTTTTCCAGAATGTTTCAGGCTCTTTTATTCATATTTTCTGTTTTTAGCTCCCACCAGCTCCACAAAACAGCTTCAAACAACGGGCAGTCGAACGCTTCAAGAAACCGCTGTTCACATATGGAAGTGATCCGTACAATCTGAAAGTGGAGCTTAATAAGGTACTTCATCTCTTCAATGCAACAATAATGATTTTTTGTTTGTCATCATGCACTAATACTGACACTAAGTAGCATGGAAGCAGCATTATGCAAAAGCAGTAGCTTCAGTCACAGTACCAAATCTTAATTTTGTCCATATAAATATCAATATCTGCACTAAATTGCATATTTTTGCTCAGTTTGGGCCTCTGAATAAAATTGAGCAGTTTTTCCTCCTTGAGTATGAGCTCCATATTCTCACTTTATCATAATAAATGAGCCATAAAAGCCTGATATATCTATTATTATTATTGTTCCTTTAAAAAAAAATCTGACTATTATTTCATATGTCAGGCTTTACAGGGTTTAATGGGGCAAAAGGTGCAACAGCTCCATCTTGTGGTTGATATAGCGAACTTCAGTGGAAAAACCTGACATTTCAAAACTTTCAGGTTCTTCAAGGAAGTCAGGAGCTGGTGGAGATGTCTTCAGCCAGCAGAGAGTGGTGGTCCATGATCCAGTCTCTGAATTCAGACCCATCCACTGCGGAAAACCGTGGAAGTGTAACCTTTAACTGTACATTTTTAACTTTGCTTTAATTTTAAAGCTTTACAAAAGCTACTGAATTTGTCTAAATTATTTTCTAGGGGAATCAGGTTACTCCAGTCTTCAAGATGGACTCACCTATGAGGACATACAGGTGGGATATTGAAAGTTTTTGTTATGCAGTACATTTTGAACTTTCATGAATGAATGCATGAATCATTTTAATACTGATTTCTGTAATTTGAACAATCAGCATGAGTAATTAACCCGCATGAGTAATTAATCAGGTCCATTAATGATACTTACTGACATTTGTGCTGCTGTTTTCCCTCCAAAATGATGTCATTTACTGGAGGATGATGTCATTCAGAAATGGATTTTATTAGTCAAAAAAGAACCAGAATGAAAGTGGTATTGAGGACAAATGAAAGTTGATTGTCGGTTAAATTAATATGGCCAAGAAACATGCCTAGTTTTTAATTTTAAAGATAGAAATTCCACAATATCAGAAATCATTGTCTTTTTTATGTTTGAAAAATAAGAAATCTGTGAAATGTTACTACTTGTAAAAATGTAATGTTTTTATTTAAAATTATTTCTAACTTTTGATTTATTGTTATTATTGATATGTGATTATATTATTAGTTATTATTTTTTTTATCTTTATGTACACCCTTGCTGTTTTGTAATTCTTTAAAATTATTATTTTTTTAAATAGACTAACAAGATGGTAAGTGATATTGAGGACACACAAAAGGTTGATTATAAGTTAAATTAATATGCAAAAAAACATGCATATTTTAAAAAAAGTTTATTGAAAGGAAAAATTATTATTAATTGTTAGTTTTTCATTGTAAAATTTTGTGCAACTCACAAAAATGAACATCAGCTCAAACCAAATATTAACCTCAGCTAATGGTAACTAATATGATTTCCATCTCTAAAAGTTGTGAATGTAATATTTTATCAAGTATGTCATATAATATAATCTAATGTTTCAGAGTATGGTGGAGGATGTGCTGGAGGAGAATGGCTATTACAGCGTGGCTCTGGGCAGGTAATGTGGATTGAAGCTGTTTTTCTGTAGGATTTCCTCTGCTGTCATTGACTGTCTGTCTGTCTGTCTGTCTGTCTGACTGTCTGTCTGTCTGTATGTGTGTGTCTGTCTGTCTGTCTGTGTCTGTGTCTGTCTGTGTCTGTCTGTCTGTCTGACTGGTCTGTCTATCTGTCTGTGTCTGTCTGTCTGTGTCTGTCTGTGTCTGTCTGTCTGTGTCTGTCTGTGTCTGTCTGTATCTGTCTGTCTGTCTGACTGTCTGTCTGTCTGTATGAACAGCAGAAGTGAAGCGGATTCAGGAGCAGGAACCAGACGAACTCAAACCCCGTGACCCACAGCAACTCTCATGTCTGCCTGACAACAGCCTCTCAGGTCAACCTGACAATAATCACATTATGAATCATAAGCTGATTATGTGCATCTGAAGAGCACATGCTAATATTTGAAATACATTGGCACAATATTACTGCAGTAATAGTCAATGCACGCACATAGATGATTTACCTCATTTGAATCTGTGCACTTTAATGTGTGTGATTTTTTTCCTTACTATTTTTTAATAATTCACACAAAACATACATTTGAATTAAATATAGTTTCAATATAAAACAGTACTTTAGTTTTTACTAACTAAATGAATTTATTGCCTTCACCCCTGTTAAAATAGATGGAGGTAGATTTAACAAAACTCAGAGCATTTATATGTGATGTGTGTATTTATGTGTGTGTGTGTGTGTGTGTGTGTAAGCCTTTATAATGACATTGTCTTTCTATATTGTCATATTTTCTATATGTTCAGTGGCATTCAAAAGCCTGAGAGCACATAGAAAATCATTGTTCTCTTTAATCCTGCAAATAAAGTAAAAAAAAAAAAAAAAAAAAAAGTGAAAAAGTAAAGAAAGTTTATAAAATTGAGAGCAATATTTAATATTCTGTAGAATTTCTAGGACACTAATCAAATGTCATTAAAATGTTTTTTTTTGCAACACTTTACATTAACTTCTCATTTGTTAACATTACCATGATAGCATTATATGATTTATTTATATAATATAATTAATGTATTAATCTTGGGCAATATATACAACAGCAATATAAAAACTTTTAAAATGGCATTTATAAATCTTTGTCAGTGGTAGTTAATAAAAATAGATTTGTTTTTTGTTTATTCATGTTAGTTCACTGTGCATGAATTAATGGTAAAATATACAATATTTCATTTTAAAAATGTATTAAATGTGGAAATTAAGGTTAATAAATGCTGTAATGTTAACAAATGAAATCTCATTGTGAAGTGCAACCTGTTATGTTATTTTATTTTATTAATAGAAGAGTTTATTGACAAAATATTTTTTTCCAGAGATTGTATCTTATCTTGTGTTTTCCTAATTAACCAATTTTAGAAATAATTTTGTAATATGTATACAAATATATACAGTATGCAAATTTTCTGATTGACCTATTAAATTTAGAATGTACACAACACAACCACAGCTCGGTATGGTGTGCACTGTATCCCACAATGCAATGTGCTTTAGTGTGATAAATAAACCTGAAGTGATATCAAGCATCTAATTTTTTAATAATCCAATTGTTTAACCAGACTGCCAAGAGATAATTGGCTTAAAACATCAAAAAATCACATTCTAGGATAACCACTTGCTTGAATGAAACGTAATGAGGTCACGTTCTAATAATGTCACATACTGCTGTTTATAATTGAGACATTTATCATTGCACAACCTTTTCATAATTTGTATGAGCAGAACTATGCAAATCCATACACCGCTTATCAGCGACCTCTAGTGGATAAAGACATGAAGTGCAATAAAGAGGCATGAAAGTAAATGACAAGTAAATATTTATTGATTTTTTTTTAGAATGATATATTTCAAATAGATATACACAACTCTACATACTGCACTGTTTTTATAAGGAAACAAAAAACATGGACACACCAGAGCTGAACGAGAGAGCAGTACGTCTTTTCCTGTGGGTTACAGGCTGAGAAATGTCCATCTTATCAAGCTGTTTCCATATGCATAGAGTAAACCGGGAGCAGCGCATCCCAAAATAACTGGGATTTTAACATCGTTTCCCTGCTCCTCGAGAAGAAAATCAACAAATGTTCCCCATGTCCGTAAATGTGGCGAAAAGCGATAAGGCAATCTGTACAAACGTCCATAAATAAACTCCATCTCTTTCATAGTTTTGTTCACGTCCACTATACACATTTCCCGCTGCATAATGGAAGACTAATAACACCTGGTACGTGGTCTATAGAAAAACGCCATTTAAAGTGACTCCGCTCATAAATTACGTCTCGGCACCGTTATTATGGTGTCGGGGTAGTCGAATGCACCCGATCTGTTCGTCGACACCTCGTGCAAAAGCATTGCCCCTGTTATACAGGTTAAAAACGATGCCAACATGCTGCTAGCAACAGACATACATTCAGGAAAAAAATGACATCATATTTATATGTATATATACAACACATAATCAGTCTTTTGGACAAGATGCGACATAAAGCTGCTCTGATACGAATAGCCATGTGTTAGCAGCTATTGCACATAATGAAAGGATGATACGCTGCTGAGGAAGAGTCTAGTGTTTTACAATCAAGTGTGAAACGCAGACAAGCTTTCCTTGTGCGTGATGAGCAAAACACGACGATCTCTAATATAGCTGTAAAACCTGAACGATTCCGAATGCGTCTTTATTCACAGAACAGTATAAAAGCCTGTTAAATACATTCAAGAGTGCGATTTACAGCCCAGGTTGGTCAGACAGAGAGTGGAGGGGGTTTAGGGTTGGATTTTGAAGGCGAGCAGCTCCTCGGAGTGCATGTTGTTGAGCGAGCGCAGCTCAGGCAGCTTCAGGAGCAGCTTGGTGAAGACGGCTGTTTCGTTCGAGTGGTTTTTCATGATTAGGTTCCTCAGAGCTCTGATCAGGGTCTCCTGCAGGGCCTCCACGCCGTTTACATCCTCGATGGCCGATCGGTCTGCGAGAACATGCAAAAATGGATAAGTTTCACAAAAGAAGTGATTGCAGACACTAATACCAGTAAATGTATATAATAAAATAATTTGATTAGAATTATTGAAATTATAATTATAAAACCAATATATATATATATAAAATAGTTCAAAATTCACCCAAGATGGTAAATATATATAAATACACATAAAAATATAAATAAATTATAAATTAATAATATTATTAAAAAATAAATAAATAATATTAATAATGCAAATTATTAAAGATAAATAATTTCCAATTACATATTAATATAATGATTAAAGATTATTAAAAGCAAATCCATTTGTATCAATAAATAGTTCAAAATTCACCCAAAATGGTAAAATTGTAAAAAAAAATCAATAAAATAAAAATATATATATACATATATAAAACTAATTATAAATATTTAATTAATTAATTAATTAATTCAATTAATTTATAATAATACATTCATATAAATTATTAAAAATAATTGAAAATATATACATATAAATTATAAACAAATTATTAAAAACAATATTTATCAATAAATAGTTCAAAATTGGTGAATGCAGCCAGAGAAATTGTTAAAATATATATGAAAAAATATTATATTATATATATATATATATTAAAAAAAACCAAATAACCAATTAATAATATTACTAAAAAATAGTAATTTATAATAATATATTAATATAATTTATAAAAAAATGAATCATTTATATAATAATAAGTTTTGCACCAAGAGCGCTAAATTGCACAACTTGCTGCCCATTATATTCCAAATGGTTACTTATTGGTTAATTGTTTTCAGTTGCGATCTGCGTTTATATGTTTTTGAATGGCATACCTGCAGACACCAGCACCACAGCGGAGAATAGACTCATCTCTTCCTCGCTGAGCTGCAGCGCTGTGAGCTTCTCGCTGAACTCGAACATACAGTTGAGCAGCTCTCCGGCGCCCATGGAGCGCAGCAGATCCACACTGTACTTCCTCCCGCTCAGGAAGGTCACCGTCCGCGCTTTCACGTCGAACAGCGACACGAAGCGCACCATCAGCACCTGCGTGGAGGGAAACGTAGAAGAACTTTAAGGGTCTGATAAACGGCTTACGCTGTCAGAAATGCATCAGGACTTGTGTTGCTTTACCTCGAAGGTTCCCGCCTTGAGGAGGTTGACCTGGTCGTGTTGGGAAAGGTCCTGGAAGCCCGGGATCCGCTTGGCAAATTCCACAACTTCTCGTACAGCAGGGATGAAGCTCTTGGAAAACTCCTCCCAGATTTCATGACCGGGCTTGAAGGGGTCCACGAAGGGGGAAACGCTCATGGGACACACCTGAGAGAAGACCAACAGAGTCAAATTACACCAGATACGCTTTCAGAGTCACTTAAAATAGCGTCATTTGTGAGCGCGACACAATGGCTGTTCCAAAAAAAAAATAGAACAAATGATACATTCTTTTGACCAAATTTGAATTCTGATTCAAATGTTAAAACAGTATAGAAATATATATATATATATATATATATATATATATGATGTTGTCTAGAAATGTTAATAATTATTTAAAAGTTAGTTTTATTATTTATTATCAAATTATTAAATAATATAAATTAAAAATAAGTTAATACATTATAATAAAATTATTTTATGAGATTTATTAAAATTATTTAAAATGATTGAAATCAAAACCAATATGTATCAAAAAATAGTTAAATATAATTACAAATAATCTTTCACAAAATCTACTCTAGATGGTGAATGCAGCAAGAGAAATTGTCTATACATTTATTTATAATTTAGAAATATTAATCATTAAAAAATTATAAAGAGAATTTAGAAACAATTAATTAATATACATTATTAAAATTAGCAAAATTAATATACATTATTAAAATTAGCAAAATTAACGTAATATTGGTAATATTTTTTTCAATATTTTAACATGTAACATTTTTAATATTTCCTCATTGAATTAGCTTTCATATTTAAATTTTTGTAATTTTATGGGCTTTTGTCTGTTTTTATATTTCCATTTAGTTTTAAGTTTCAGTTTTAGTAATTTTAGTATAAGCTTAAACCTATTTCAATTATTTGCCAAAGCAACATTTTTTAAATTTTCATTTAAAAGTTTTCCATCTAATATTTCAGCTTTATTTAATTATCATTATTTTTTAAATATTTATTTTAAATATGAATAAATATTTTAACATTATTGAATGCTTTTAATGTTTTAATATTTTTAATTGTTTTAGCTCTGGTTTTAGTTAACAACAACACTACTGATCCTAAGTTGGTATTGCTAATATTGATATACAAACAGCAGAAGGTCACTAACCAGGTGTCCTCTGTTTCCTCCAGTCTGGCCTTGGTTCATGTTGTTTCTGTGGTAAGGCAGGTTTTCTGGGCTTCGACTGCACTGCTGGGTCACGTGTTCCCTGTAAGGTCCAGCGGTGGTTTGCATGTTGTCAACAGCGCCACTCTCGTTCCAGCGGCTCCAGCATTCCCGCGGCGGCTCCTCGTCCTCCTTACTGCAGCTGCTGAGCGTTTCGGAGCTGGCCGGAGACACAGAGCCTCTGTACTCGAACAGATCCTCACGGGGAATGCGTCTGGTGCTGGGGGCGTCGTCTTCTCCGCTGTCCGACGAACAGGACGACGCTGTGTCCATTGGAACGGCTGACTCCGAATCCCGGGAGAGATCCGAGGAGGAGCGTGGCGAATCGGGCGGAGACGGAGAGGAGGAGCTGGAGTCGCTCTGGCTGCTGTCGATGGCACATGGGACGCTCTGTGCGCTGTGGAGCATGTGCTGCAGCTGACTGTTGTTCATCATGTTATTCATGGCCGTCTGCATCTCCAGGAGCATCCGCTGCTTCTCTCGCTTCGGGATGCGTCCGAAACGCACAGCTGAACGAGAGATGGTTTGTTAGGATTCATTGCGTTTAGTTCTTCTGCTTTGGAATACTTTTCTCCAAAAATGTAGTTGTGCAAGTCTTAGAGTCATCATCACAAAAGTTTGAGCTCATAAGGAAGACGGATATTGACTGCAACTCACCGTCTCGAGACATCCCGACAGATAAACACTTTTTGAAGCGGCACTGCTGGCAGCGGTTGCGGTTTATCCGCACAATAGTGCAGCTTTCTGTCTTCAGGCATTTCTTATACTGAATATTCTGCTGGATGCTTCTTCTGAAGAAGCCCTGTAAAAAAATCATTATTACTCATTTTTAATGCAATATTATATGTAACATATATAATATTTTGAATTAGATTTAATTCTATTTTTTATTTGAATTATTTTGTCGTTTTTTTATTTCATAGCTCTTTTTTTCAGTTTTAGTTTGAAGTCATTTTAGTACTTCAACTGATTTCAGTTAGCCAAGTTGTTTTTTTTTTAAGTAAAAATTAATTTTTAAATTAATTAAAATTTTTATATTTTTTCACCTTTTTAAAAAAAGGTGATATATATATTGTTTTAGTCAATTAAACTACTTATAATTAATTAACTAAAACCATAAAGAAACATTTCTGTTACTTGAAATAAAATAAACGTTAACTAAAATAAAATTAATTAAATAGAAATAGAAATGTATTTTAGCTAGTTGTCAATGCAACTTTACTCATTTTAATTTAGTTTAACTTGATGTACTAAAATAACTAAAACTGGAACAAAAATGATTTCAAAATGATAAAACACAACAAAATTACTAAAAAATCTTTAAAAACAAGAAACAAATATTAGAAAAGTTGCCTAACTGAACTCAATAAGGTTAAGTATAAATATTAAATTACTAAAACTAAAAATTACATAAAGCTGTATAAAAAATATATGAAAGTAATAAAAATGACAAATTACCAAAGCTTTAACTAAAATTCAAATGAAAACAGAAAAGAGAAAAATAAAAACGAATCCAAAATATTAATAAAATCTATAATAGTATTCAAATATTAGTTAGAACACTAATAGTATCTCAGTTATACTAAAATAACACTGACGGCAACAACAACACTGTTCACTTGAAAATATCATATCTGGAAATACTACAGGTCTGTTCCAAATGCTAGTGACCGAAGAGATCAATTTGGAATGCAAACTAACCAAAATAGTGCAAAACACTAAGAAATATATTGCACGCACAAATAAACTAGAAAAATTGGGCATTCTGGGATTGCATTCTCTGCAAAGTAAATAAAGTTTGACTTGACTAAAGTATATGCATGCCTTGAAAGCTGTAGAATTTGGCTAAAAGTTTCTAGATTGTGAGCATGCCAATGATGCCTTAAACTGCTGTCTTGCCTGTACAACACTAGGTTTTGGAACAGACCCAAAATGTCAGATGATCCTGAGAGAAGTGTTTCCTTACCTTGCAGCCTTCACAGGCATGAACACCGTAGTGGAAGCCCGAGGCGACGTCTCCACACACTTTACACAGCAGCACCATCCCGTTAAGCTCTGGAAAGTCATGTAAGAGTTAGTCATATCCAGTGGACAAATCCTGCCAATTTTAGACAGACAAGTGAATCCCATGGAAGCTTATTGAGCGTTCACTCACTGGTGATGCTGCTCTTGGCAGCGAGGGTCTTGTCAGAAGCGTGTCCGCGTGGGTGTGCATGTTTGGACAGCAGGCCAAAGGTGGGCAGGCGGCTCACTTTAGTGGGCAGAGGAGGAGAGGATGATGGGGAGCGGCTGTTAGAGCCGTCACTCATGCAGGACTCAGGGCTGGGGGCGGAGCTTGAGGAGCAGACGTAGGCTATTACGCCTCCTTGGGAATGAGGAAAAGAGGCAATGTTTTGAAAATGCACACTCGGAAATGAAATTTACAAGAGTATGACCACTTATGCAAAGTACTAAACTTGATTTTAAATATGCATTTTCTAAAATGATTTTTTTGAGTTAACAAAAAACATAAAATAAACATTTGTTACTTGAAATAAATAAACATTAACTGAAAAAACTTTTTTATTTAACCTAGTTGCCAACATTTCTCGTTTTACTTTAAGTTGATGTACTAAAATAAGAAAAAGAGGGAACTTTATAAAATGCACACTTAAAAAAAAGATTGTGATCACTTATGCACAGTGCTAAACTTGATTTCAAATATGCATTTTCTAGATTACCAAAAGACATTTTGCATAGTAAACAATAACCAGGTTAATGTAGTTAACAAAAACCATAAACTAAACATTTTTTTTTTATTTGAAATAAACTGAAGAAATAAAAAGTTTACATTAAGTTTACACTTGCACTTTTTTATTTAACCTAGTTGCCAACATTTCACATTTTACTTTGTTGATGTACTAAAATAAGAAAAAGAGGTAACTTTTATTAAATGCACACTAAAAAAAAGAAGAAATTTCCAAGAGTGTGACCACATATGCACAGTACTAAACTTCATTTCAAATATGCATTTTCTAGATTAGAATTAAAAATAAATCAATCAATAAATTTAGCCTAGTTGCCAACATTTCTCATTTTAGTTTAAGTGGATGTATTAAAATAAGTAAAAAGAGGGAACTTTTTAAAAATGCACACTCAGAAAATGACATTTTTAGATTATGACCAGTTAACTAAAATGACACTATTAAAAAAACATATTTGTGACTAGAAATAAAATAAACATTAACTGAAATAAATTTCAAAAATATATAAAACTTTTTTGAATTTCACCTAGTTGCCAAGAAAACATTTCTTATATTGTGGTTTATAAGAAAAACAGGAAGCTTCTTAAAAATGCACACTCAAAAAATGAAATTAAAACAAGTATTAACAGTTATGGACAGTACGAATGATACATGCACAAATTGATTTCAACTATTAATTTCCTAAATCACAGGAAAAATGTTAAAATTCTTGATAAAAAAAAATGCAAAAAGCAGATTTTAATACTCTGTGTTTTTTGTCCTTCTGGTCTTAATGTCTTTTTTATTATTATCATATGCAACAGAATAAAAAAAGAAGGCTAAAACCAAAAATAAATGAATCCCATCACAATTGAATTTGTTCCAAATGATGTTTTACTTGTGATACAGTTTGACCTGCTTCACTGCACCACTGAATAACTGCATTATGTAAACTCATTTCAATAGGTGAGCTGGTCATTTGGGTATGAAGAAGTCACACAAATATGCTTGCATAAAGAGTTATCCTTCATTGTTGACACAATTGGAGAATTATTTAATCTCATGCAGTGCACATATTGAATGAACTTCCTCATTTTGAACAGCTCATGACCTATTTTTAGATGAAGAACCTGCACAGGATTATGTTTAATTACACTAACCTTGTACAGTAACACTAATATGGTATAATAATCATAAAAAGAGGTACAAAAACGTACAATTTGATTCCAGCACTTGTGTGTCAGCAGTGTAAGCAGTACAAATATGATCTTTTTAGTATACTTAACTGTTCAAGTACATCAATAAATGGATTTATTCTACACTAACCAGTTATGCGTTCACAAAATGCCTTGTATTTCTTTAAATGGACAAGGGAGGTTACCTAACCAGCAATAACCCTCAGTATCTCAGACCCACCCACACGTGGACCTCTCATGTTTTGTACGGGAAGAATATCTAGGTCACTAGCTGTCTGCTGCCTCCTCACGTGGTACTGCAGAGAGTCTCGCGTCAGGGCAGTGTGCTAAATTGTGCAAGCGTCTCGATTCGACCAATCAGAGAGCATGCACCGCGCACGTCACGACTCTTAGTACACACAGGCACATGGCTAGGCTACGAGAGCCATGTGAGCTGGAGCCTTCTAGTACTCAGAGTACTAAATGCGTGTGACGTCACGGGCACTCCTAACCCACATACACTGTTTGACGTGCTCTACGCTGCAGCACTGTCATGCAACAATGGAAAGCATGTCAAAGGTGCTTTAAATCACAAGATTTGACTGACGAGGCGTGCAAAACTACACTATTTAGATGTGACATCATTCTAATATGATATCGTAATGTGATATAATACATTTATGCATTTAGCCTACAATATTATATTACTTCTGTTTGGTGTTTTGGTGTTTTTCACCATGAACAGAAGCAACATTACATTGGAAAAGCAAGGAAGATATTGAAATAAACGTACACGCAAATCATTAAATCAGTAAAGTCGGGCTTAAATGTACATTAAAACCATAAATGCAGCAATAAAGATGGAAAATAAGATTTTTAATGAAATAACTCATTTCTAATGAGAGGTTTTATAAAGATTCATTCTTAGCTGCTAAATGAATATGAAAGAGTGACTACAAAACATCTCTATAACATAATCACGCATGTTCTCTAATATTTCCAGGTTTTCTATGACAGTGGAAATCCTGTATGCTGTATAGCCTATCAAAATAATAGATCACTGTAGCGCGGTGAAATATTGCAATTGTTATAACATTTCTTTACATAATGGGAGTAATGTTTCTAACCATGCTAAATACGTACATTTGTGAATTAAAAACGTACAATTATACGCAATAAAATAATAAATGTCTCACCTTGCTTTGTTGATTCCATGTCTTCAGATATCTTTTAATTCAGCCGGTCAATAATAATTCCAGCTTGACAGCTTGTTGTTGTAGGTCTGTGGAGCAGCTCAGATCCAGTGTGCGTTCAGATGCTCCAGCGTTCCATAGAAGCTCTCGAGTGTCTAGCGTCTCTCACAATGGAACGGAACTCCCAGGCTGCGCACGAGAGCTCAGAACTGAATGTTCTCTGGTTCGTGTTTCCGTCCTTGGCTCCGCCCCTCGGAGCCAGATCTCGACTCACGTTAACCCAGTGACACACTTTCACCCACCGCTGCAACGTGAGGCGCGATTCTGGGAACATGATGTTTTTCTGGAACGCCGCCACTCCCCATTCAAAATAGCAGCTGCGCCAGGGACGAATAATGGGGCGCTATGACGAACCGTTTAACATTTATTTCTTTAAACTAACTTGTAGTTTGTAATGCAGGCGAGATAGTAGCACAGAAAAGTTTTAGCCTTAAGTTAAAGTGTGCCGATGTATCAGCTATTTACTCAGCCAAAAACACTTGAGCGACTCCACATTTAATTGCACTTACGTAGGCTATTTAAAAGTATAAATTGTTGTTTTTAGTCATTTGAATACATTTGTTTATTCATTGATTATCAACTGAGTTCACACTTGAGTCAAGTTTACTCATCTCTAAGGACGAATGACCACATTCGTGGCCAAATACGGTTTACACGGTTTAATGGATGTTCTGTTCACTTCGGAGCCTTATTTGATTGGTAGGTGCTTGTTTTGGGTGGTTGCTAGAAGGGTTGGGTAAGATTCATAGAAAGAACAGAATGTTTCAAATGAATTGAACTTTCCATGCCATAGTTCAATACTTTTAGACAAACAGAGATATAGTCTGTCAGACAGACAGACTGAGATAGAGAGAGAGACAGGAGGATAGATAGATAGACAGATAGAACAAATGAATGAACATACAAAAATAATAGATAGATAGATAGATAGATAGATAGATAGATAGAACAAATGAATGAACATACAAAAATGATAGATAGATAGAACAAATGAATGAACATGCAAAATATAGATAAATAGATAGATTGTTAGAACAAATGAGCAAATAATAGATAGAGAGAGACAGACAGACATAGATAGATAGACAGACAGATAGATAGATAGATAGAACAAATGAATGAACATACAAAATATAGATAGATAGATTGTTAGAACAAATGAGCAAATAATAGATAGAGAGAGACAGACATACTGTAGATAGATAGATAGATAGATAGATAGATAGAACAAATGAACAAACAAAAAAATTATAGATAGACAGATAGAACAAATGAACGAATAATAGATAGATCGATAGCTAGATACCTTTATTTACCTTTATTTTAAATGGCTCTTTACAATTCAGATTGTTTGAAATCAGCTTGACAGAGATAAACAGGAAAATAGTGATTCAATGATGCAAACAAATTTGATTTCTACTGTAAAGCAGCTCTTAAAAGACAAAAGTAAACAGTCATTATTTAGTTGATTGTTGATTCAGTTCAGTTCAATAACTGTAAAGTCCATCAATTATGGAATGAGTTTAATTTATCTATAAAGCAAGTGAAGTACAAGTGGTAGAGGACATTGTACTTGTATTATAATAATAATAATAATAATATGCTGTAACAGAAAAATGACATTCAATTAAACATTAATACATTATTATACACATAAAATGCCATCTTGTTTTCTCTTCATTTTTCCTCATATTTACTATGCTTTTTCAACTATACAGTTTTCACTGCTAGGGCAGCAAAGTGTATATGACCCATATACGACAGGATCATAAATATGGTTGTGATGCTTATGCAACAGAGGTCATAAATGTAATTGGTGGTTTCCAAGATGATAACCTGATTTAACCTTAACTGTCACCGTCCCACCTGTGGGACGCTTGGCGCTCTTTTTTCATTGTCTTTTTTCCCCATCAAATGTTTTAGTAATCATCATAAATTATATATCATTTGAAAGCTTAAAACCTCAAAATTCATCCTGTGAAAACCATTTTGAAATCGGACATTGTGTTACCATGGAAATGATACTTTAAATTTTTTTTGGCGGTCTCCTCCCCCTTAGTGGGCGGTGTCAAGTGTCATATTACACAATGTATTACGGTCTTTTAGAATCAAAACTTTTTATAATTTTGACAAAATACATATCGTCGGAAAGGTCTGACTCTCAGGATTCCATATTTGGGGGAGTAATATTGACAGAAATTTAGACATTTGTGACAGAAAAATGCATCAAAAAAAATTAAATGGAGTTTGGATGGCACCCGGTGGTTGTTTGTGGTATGACGCCCTAAATAAAATCTCACAGGAACATCTTTTTTTTTTTCATATCAACTTCAAATTTGGAACATAACTTATTTAGACATAAGGCTTTAATTTTATATCAATTTTATAGTAAAACCTGTTATGTAAAATATTTATTTTATATAAAATAGAAAAAAATGAGTACTGTGTATTTTCTATACAGTAAATTTAAACTTCTATAACTTTTTTTTACTTTCATATTTTAAAATAATTTCACTTCTGCAGTAAGCTGCTGATTGTCGTCTTTAAAAAGAGTCCAACTTTATGTCTGTATTCCAAAGCATTCATGAATTATAAGAGTTTAAGTTTGGATAGTACACTTTCACGTATATGTTAAAAAATGGGGGGTGACAGTTAAGGGGTTAATAAGTAAAGCATCTCCCTTAGAAAGGCACACAATGTAACGTACACCCTGCACAGTCTGAACATTTTGCTCCTGTCAGATCATGATTCGAAGAACACTGGAACACGACGTGCTGTGCTGTACAAATCCAAGAAAAGTGGAGGGAAGGTGGGGTTAAGTGCACCAGATGAGCTGCTAAATATAGCCATTTGGTTTAGTAGGTCTATTGAATGTCATTTAACCTATAATCTATGAATTATTAACCAGATCTTGATCTTTATCGCAGATAAATGACCACATAATCCGCATATCTCAGACAGCAGTCGACCCTTACAGAGGATGGGTTATAAATTTACAGAGATTTTTTTTATATTCTCATTTTGTTCCTTTTAGTACAGTCTGTATTCTGTGTTCAGACTCTGTTTTTTCACACAGCTCACTGACTTTGTGGAAAGACACAATTGAAATGTTCCCATCAGATACGTCACTGTAATCAGACAGTCATCTGCTGACATCTAGTGGACAAACTAGATCTCTACAGTCACATGAGTGAACACATGGAAAACAGATGGTTTGTTCTCAAGAGTGTCTTGTATTTTTGACTCTGGGTTGTTTAAGCAGGTCATCTGGTGATGTGATGACAAGGAAAAAACTGCAGGGTGTCCTGAAAATATAGACGTCTCATTGGGACCACAAATATTACTGTTATTTGTTCTTGTTAACGTTTACTAAGCACAATGAGAAAATGACATGTTGAATCATAATAATTAGTAAATGCATGTTAATAATAATACAACATAAATTTGAGTCTATGTCTGACGCTATACTGAAAAGCTGGGATTTTCTTCCCTTTAAACCTAAAAATTGTAAATTATATTTTACAATATGTATAGGTCATTAATCAAATGCAAGTAAATTAGTTAAACTTATGTAACCTTTCTTGGTCCTTCAATCAGAAGATGAAATGTGATTTAAAAAAATGTATTATATAATATTATTTATTAATATGTTGAATTAGGTTTTATTTGTATATTTTACAGTATTTATTTTATTCATTTTAACTGTAGTTTAAATTTTAGTAATTTTGTCATGTGATTTTGTCATTTTTCTTACTTTTTACTTCATTTCTATATAGCTTTATGTACTTTTTATTTATAGTTTTATTAATTTTAGAACTTAACCTTATTGATTTGAGTTAGGCAACATTTTATTTGTTTTTAGTTTTTAAAGATTTTTATATTTATATTTTATTTCAAATTTATTTCAATTACTTGAAATATTTTTAATCGTTCTAGTTTTATGAATTAAAAATGCAATATCTGTTCCACACACACAATGCTGATTTACATAGAATATAGAATATATAATATATATTATTTAGATTATAGCCCAGGAGTCATATGCTTGACTTCTTAGCATACAGGCCTAGCGTTTTTTTTTTGTTTGTTTGTTTTTTTCAAAAAAATGTCACGAGAGAAAGATGAGGAAATCATTTTTTAAATTTGATTTATTTATTCATTTTTTATTTTATTTTTTTTATTCATTTTGAGGTGAACTGTTCCTTTAAGACAGCTGGCTGTAATATTGAAAACGAGCTCATTTATGGGGAGACGGATCTGTCTTAACTTGAGAAAATGTTGAAGTTTGACATTAATGATTTTGGGGTGTGAAATTCGCAATGACTAGCCAACCTTTTGGCATTTGTGGTGAGTATGGCTTGCTCATCATTCAAATCCGCAACAGCTGATAGATGTGTGTAATATATGTGTGAAAGGTTAGTCTGCAGAACAGACAACACACTTCAGTCATTATCATATGATTTTACATAGTACATAAACTGTGAACCCCTGACTAACAATAAATACCAAATGGAATATTCCCAATCTTATTTTATCAATCTTAACATAACAACATTGTATGACTGATAACCTTTTTGACTGATGTAAACTGAGATCATAGGATGTAGAATTGTAGGTTAATTGTTGTTTAATAATCGATGAGCAACTGATTTTACATCTAACGGGTGTTCTTATGGACCATTTTGACAATTTTTATGATAAAAAAGGTTCAATAAGTAGTAACATTTATAATAATATTCGGAATCATCCGTTTTCGCCAGAGCCGTTGAAAACCGGATTTTAAACAAATTTGAATTTTTAAAGCGCGCGGTCTCAGGTGCTCATCCAATCAGAATTAAGAGCCGGTGTTGTGCGTTTTATACGTTGTAGCTTATCTAAATAAAATTGCGTTTTAGTCAAACTAGTGTCTAGTTTAGTGTAGTAGCTAACATTATCTGTAAAATCTCTTCCATAACTGCTATGACACCTCTTCAGTGCCTATTTGCTTTGGCAGAGTGAATTTTGGTGGAAAGAAGACAAACACTTGTAAGGTACGACGATAAAACTGATTGAAAATAACGTTAAGTAACAAAGTTCAGCTGTCTTGTCAAGTGTATACTGTACAGACTATGAAAACAAACAATTCAGGGTAGGTTTATGTACGTTTTTCAATTTCTGTATGTTCAAATTCCTTAAAGATACTGAAAATGTTCGTCTTTAATGACCAGATATAACATAAGTTGGCTAATTCGACACATGTTGACCTCTTGTGACAACATGCCCCTTTTGAAGTACGGGTAGACTAATGTTAGTAAGTGCGTTACGTGGTATATATACAGTTGTGCTCAAAATTATTCACACCCTTGGTAAATATGATCAAAGGCGGCTGTGAAAATAAATCTGTATCATTAATCCTTTTGATTTTTTATTTTGAAAAAGGAACAAAAAACTAACCTTTTATTGGAGAATAAGAATTTAAAATGGGAGAGAAATCTCATTTTGAAATAAATTTCTCTAATACACATTGGCCACAATTAATCATAGCCTTTTATTCAATACTTTTTGCAACCTCCTTTTGCCAAGATAACAGCTCTGAATCTTCTCCTATAATGCCTGTTAAGTTTGGAGAACATCTGACAAGAGTTCAGAGACCATTCCTTCATCCAGGATCACTCCAGACCCTTCAGATTCACAGCTCCATGTTGGTGCTTCTTCTCTTCAGTTCACCCTTCCAGTTCATTTTCTATAGGGTTCAGGCCAGAGGACTGGGACGGCCATGACAGAAGCTTGGTTTTGTTTTCAGTGACCCATTTTTGTTTTGGTTTTGACGTTTGTTTGTGGATCATTGTCCTGTTTGAAGATCCAACCACGGCCCATTATAAGATTTCTAGCATGGACAGTCAGTTTTTAATTTTTTATCTGTTGGTATTTAATTGAATCCATGATGCCATGTGTCTGAACAAGATGTCCAGGACCACCAGCAGAAAAATAGGCCCACAACATTAAAGATACAGCAGTATATTTCATTGTACACATGGGGTACTTTTTTTATCCCTGTGTGCACCAAACCCATCTTGAGTGTTTGCTGCTAAAAAGCTCTTTTTTTTTTCATCCGACCACAGAAACCAGTGCCATTTGAAGCTCCAGTCGTGTCTGACAACTGAATATGCTGGAGTTTGTTTTTGGATGAGCGAGGACAATTTTTCTTGAAACCCTCCCGAACAACATGTGCTGATGTAGGGGCTATTTGATATTTTTTTGAGGCTTTCTGACCCCAGGACTCAACTAATCTCTGCAATTCTCCAGCTGTGATCCTTGGAGAGTCTTTGGCCTCTCAAAGTCTCCTCCTCAGCGTGCATTATGGTGATATAGACACATGTCCTCTTCCAGGCAGATTTGTAACATCTTTAGTTGATTGGAACCTCTTAATTATTGCCGTGATGGTGGAAATGGGTATTTGTAATGCTTTAGCTCTTTTCTTACAGCCACTTTCTAAATTTGTGAAGCTCAACAATCTTGTTCTGCACATCAGAAATATATTCTGTGATTTTACTCCTTGTGATTAAGGGAATATGGCCTTTGTGTTCCTCATATTTATATTTCTGTGAAACAGGAAACCAAGGCTGGACAATTTCATGTTCCTAGTCACCCTGGTGTGATAAAAAATGCAAATATGAATGGGAATATACTTCAGAGATATTTTAATCATAAGAATTTCTAGGGGTACAAATAATTGTGGCCATTGTGTACTAGAGAAAAATATTTATTTCCTAATGTGATTTCCCCCACTTTCACTTTTTTTTTTTTTTTTTACTTCAATTAAAGGTTAGATTTCTTTTAAAATTTTTGAATGAAAGTTCAAATGGATAGACAATGCAGACTTATTTCCACAGCCGCCTTTGATCATATTTACCAAGGGTATGAATAATTTTGAGCACAACTGTATATGCCTAAAAATTGACAAGTGTTAAGAACTTGGCTTGGATTATGAAAACCACTTCTAAAGATCAAAATTCAGTTTATCTGCTTTTTCTTACAGGGAATCTGATCAGTCGAGATTCACAGGAGATGAGATCCTCAGGAGAACAGGTAGGAGATCAACTCGGATTCTTTCATTTGTAACCTACTTTTGTTGTTAACCTTTCCATAGTTTTTATTTTGACACTGATCAATTGCCAAAAATAGGGAAACTTGTGTATCTTGTGCAAAATTTGTTTGTACAGCTGCACAATTACTATTACATAATTATATAAATTACATTCTTTTTTGTGGTATGTAATTTAATTTATTAATTTTTATTAATTTTATTTTGCAGTAAAATTGCAAACTTGCAATACTAATTTAATCTTATTTCAGATTTAGTTTTAGTAATTGTAGTACTTAAAGTTAACCTTTTATTTCAGTTTTAATTTGGGGTTTTCATCTAACGTTTATTTTATTTAAACTCTTAATAGCTGCACAAAAATGTATAAATATGAGTAAATAACAATGATGACAATAATATTTAATTACAAATAATACAATTCTAACAAAAAATAAAAGAAATTTTACCAAGACAATATTTTACTGTAAAATAAAACTGGAATATACTGTAATAAGAAAATTAAGCTCCTTTTTCTGCTTTGTGAATGTCCAAAAATGTTTTAGACAAAAATTTGCAAACTTGGCGAAACACATGACAATAATTCCCAGACAATCAAAAATCTGCAGAGATCCTCAAAAATAAATAAATAAATAAAACATGATTTGAACTGGTGCAAATAGTAGAATATGTAGGATGCCATTGCTTTAGTGGTTGCAGAACTGGATCTGATAAGTAAAAGATGTCTGCCAGAATACGTTTTCAAATTTTTGCAATATATAACCAGAACTCTTGCATGACAAATTTATTAGATAAAACAAGTTGAAGTGTAAAAGATAACGCTAGCTTTTTTTTTTTTTTATCCCTGCATTTTTGACATATAGAGGTAAACCAGCATGTTGCATACATTACAATTCAAACAAAATTGGACAATTTTTAAAAATTAATGATTAGTTCTTAACCAATATGGGTTTTGGCTGATGCCGATATCAAGAGAGCAGGGCAGATAATGCCAGATATATGAATTATAATACAAATTCAAGACAGCAAATACAGTAGAATTGCCGACTTTAAAAAAGTTATTTTACACAATATTTACTATTATGAATTTTTGAAAGGAAAATCGTTTCATGCATGACTTCCAGTGCATCTGATGACAAGGCTGTTAAATTTTGAAACACTTCTTAGCCAGTCAGACACAGTTATCAGCCAATAATGATAATCCAGGTACTAGTTCAGTCAAACATGTCCTCATTTTTATTAAAG
Source organism: Tor tambroides (assembly GCA_021397915.2). NCBI lineage: Eukaryota > Metazoa > Chordata > Actinopteri > Cypriniformes > Cyprinidae > Tor > Tor tambroides. The sequence goes on along the minus strand of JAFVLL020001129.1, from coordinate 106,749 downwards.
AATAAACATTTTGCAGTTTAGTGTGACTAATGTTTAAAGCACATGTGACAGAAGCACAGGAAGTCATGCGTAACACTAGAGAGAAAAACACATGCGCTGAACCTACAACATTACATACAAGAAATGACAATTCAGCCACAGTGTTTATTTATGGTGTTTTTCATGAAGCAAGTGCACAACAGTCCATTCTGGCCAGAGGTGGCATGTAGCAATATGTACACAGTTTTTTTTTTTTTTCCTTTTCATTTTTTTAATTCACAAGCAAGCCTATCATCAAGTGGCTGCCATGACTTTAAAAAATACATACAAACAAAACAAGAGGGCAGAGTCTGGAGTTGAAAGGATGCGACTGGTCATCCGTTTACATGCATGGAAATCTTACTGACTTCTAACAAAAGGAGAGAGAGAGAGAGAGAGAGAGAGAGAGAGAGAGAGAGGAGAAAATAAAGAAATATACTATACGGTGATGAGAAAAACAAAGTAGTTCATAAGCTGCATTTGTTCCTGATGCCACTTAAAAAGAAAGGATATACATACATTAAGTTGAAGGACAATAATAACAATAATAATAATAATAATAATAACAACAACAACAACAATAGTATTCCTTTTCTCCTAAGGGAATTCAAACATTCAGATAATTGGAAAATAAAGTCCCAATCTACTCTTTGTATAAAAAGAAGCTTTCAAGTCAACAAGGAACAAAGGACAGTTTCTTCACAGAAAGGTCTACAGGAAGTTGGAAGGAAGAGGGGCCAGATCTATTGTTGCACTTGGTGAGTGTGCTTTCAGCAGATGGGGAGAGGTAGAGGCACAGTAGGGCTGAGGGGGGATATAGTGTGTGTTTGTGTCGAGGAGGGGAGCGATACTGTACAGCTCGCTTTATGTGGCGTATCTCTTCGTCCACTGTTTAGCTATTCTGTCATGTTCCGTTCTGTTGGTCAAGTACTGTGTGGCGATGCTCCCGACCAGAGGATCCGCTGCGGACACAAGAGCGGTCGTCACAGTGCGTTAATCGACCGAATACAAAACACATTTCACCTGCCGCTTAGGGGCTAAACTACTGCGCATACTTAAGGTTAATGATTTGAACATAGACCTAATTAGGGCTGCACAATTTGACGAAAAATGTTTTTCTGTTTCTAAAAAAAAACAAAAAAAACAACTCATACTACTACTACTACTACTACTACTACTAATAATAATAATGAGGAGTAGCAGTAGTAGTAGTATTACTAAAAATATTAAACAATAAGAAATATTACACAACACAAATTATTGTAATTTACTGTAAAATAAAATTTAATATTTAAGAAATATCAATATTAAATATAAATTACTAATCAAACTGTTTTATTAAACAACAAATTAATATTATATAATAAGAGTTTCATTTAATAATATAACAACATTATTATATACTTGTTGTTATTAGTATTAGTATTTCCTCAAATATTCAGTTTTTAGTAGTAGTAGTAGTAGTAGTAGTAATAATAATAATAATAATAATAATAATAATAAATAATAAACAAAGAATATTACAAAATATTGAAATTCTGTCAAATAAATAATTTAATATTTAAGAAATATAATAAAGTTTACAAATAACAACAACAATCAAAATAAGATATACTACATAAATATAAAATTATTTATTTGAAAAAAGTACTACAATATTTTAAGGAAAATATAATAATAAAGTTAATAAGTACAACAACAACAATACTATTTTATAGTACAACTGTAAAATTGCAATACTAATATTTATGGCCGTCTTGATGAACATTAAACCATCAAGTCCCCTAAAGCTTGACAACAGCTGGTTTATAAGTTCACTTTAAAACACACAGTGCATATATTTAAAAAAATTGCAGCCTTTGTGATTTGATAATTGCACCAAGCCATTATCACAATACAGTTTTATTTAAATTATTCATACAGCTCTACCCCTAACTTTAGCATGCAACTCGTCCCGCACCGTTTGTGCAACAGACATGAATGATGCCTCAAATCATGCTACTTGGTGTTACGTGATCGAAGGAACATACTGAGCGTTTAAGTCTTACCTGGGTTACAGTCTGTGAGTAGAGAGCAGATGGACAGCAGCACCTTAGAGATGGTGAGGGCAGGACTCCAGTTGTCCTTCAGGATGTCCAGACAGATCACACCCTGACTGTTGATGTTACAGTGGTAGATCCTCGTACGAAACGTTACCTGGAAAACAACAAGAAATTCAATGGAAGGCTGACCAGATTGATATTGAGGTTTTTTTTTGCCACTTTTAATTGGTAGCAACATTAGTGCACCATATATTAGCGCATGCACGCTAACCACAAGCCAGGGTTATTATAGTTAAATAAATAAATAAATAAATAAAATTTCTACTATAATAAACTTAAACTGAAATGAAAACTGTATACACATTTGTATAAAAACATTTTACTGCGAAAACATTTGATTAGTTTAAGTCGAAGTGCTTAAACAACCAAAACTAAAACAAAAAATGAAAACTATATAAACATAAAACTAATAAAAATGACAAAAAAAAACAACAAAAATTGCTCAAACTAAAATGAAAACACAAAATCTAAAAATAAAGTATCTCAATGACACTAAGATAACACTACCGCTAATAACAAACAATATTTATTCATTTTTCCATGGTACAGAAATTGTACACATCACCTTTTAAACGTCTAAAGCAGAGGTCCTCACTATTTTTTTTTCATGGGAGCCGCACTGATAGGGGAAAGTCAATCAGAGAGCCACTAGCGCGAAGCATCAAAAGTTACATCCAGTCATAAATAGCATGTCTTTTTATCAATCTGTCATCCCTGATATGCAATGCAA
>JAFVLL020001129.1:49422-97267 GCA_021397915.2 Tor tambroides | reverse complement strand
ATATATATATATATATATATAAAACTTAAACTTTTAATTTCACCTAGTTGCCAAGAAGACATTTTTATTTTAGCTGAAGTTGATTTACTAAAATAAGCAAAAGAAGGAAACTTTTTAAAAATGCACACTCTAAAAATGAAATAAATAAAAAACTATTAACAGTTATGCACAATACAAAACATGCACAAAGTGATTTCAAATATGCATTACAGAATGAAAATTTCGATAAAAAGGACAAAAACAGGCAAAAAACAAAAGTAAATAACATTACAGTTGAAGATGTTCCAAAATATGTTTCACTCGTGATACAATTTGACCTTGGCTGTATTCATTCACATATTGGGTAACTGCATTATATAAACTCATTTCAATAGGTGACCTGGTCATCTTGGTATGAAGAAGTCATACAAATATGCTTGCATAAAGAGTTATTCTTTATTGCTGACACAATTGTAGAATTATATAATCTTCTGCAGTGCACATGTTGGATGAACTTCCTCATTTTGAACAGCTCATGACCTATTTTTAGATGAATGAAACTGCACAGGATTATGTTTAATTACACTAACTAGTAACACTAATATGGCATAATAATAATTATGAACATCAAAACTACAATAAAAGCTGTGCAATTTGATTCCACCACTTTGTGTGTGTGTGAGAGCAGTGTAAGCAGTCAAAAGATATACAAATATGATCTTTTAATAGTAGTTAACTGTTCAAGTAGGCTACATTAATAACTGGATTTCTTACAGTAACCAGTTGTGCATTCTCAAAAGTAAGCAAACATGTGTATTTTTTTTTAAATGGACAAGGGAGGTTACCTAACCAGCAATAACCCTGAGTTTCTCAGACCCACCCACACGTGGACCTCTCATGTTTTGTACGGGAAGTATATCTAGGTCACTAGCTGTCTGCTGCGTCCTCACGTGGTACTGCAGTGAGTCTCGCGTCAGGGCAGTGTGCTAAATTATGCAATCTTCTCGCCTCGACCAATCAGAGACTATGCGCCGCGCACGTCACGACCAATCAGCGGCGGAGCCCCGACTCCTAGTACACAGGGGCACATGACTAGGCTACGAGAGCCATGTGAGCTCGAGCCTTCTAGTACTCGGAGTACTGAGTGCGCGTGACGTCACGGGCACTCCTAACCCACATACACAGTTTGACGCGCTCTACGCTGCAGCACTGTCATGTAAGCAATGGAAAGCGTGTCAAAGGTGCTTTAAATCGCACGATCTGACCGATGAATCCGTGCAAATCTACACTATTTCATTCTGAAATCATTTTAAACATGACACCATAGACTGTGCATCAATAATACATTTATAATACATTTATGCATTAAGCCTACAATTACATTCTGTTTGGTGTCTCATTCATATATATATATATATATATATATGTGTGTGTGTGTGTGTATATATATATATATATATATATATATATATCACCATAAACAGAAGCAAAACTACATTAATAAACGTACACATAAATCAGTAAAGCCGGGCTTAAATGTACATTAAAACCATAAATGCAGCAATAAATGCAAATAAAGATGGAAAATAAGATTTTAAATCAAATAACCCGTTTTATTGGGATTCAGCTAAAGAAATATGTATTTTTAGCTGTCAATAAATGTGAGAGTGACTTCAAAAACACCATTATAACACGTCTGTGTAGAAATCACATGCATATTAATATATGTATTTATATATTAATATTAATAATATTTTATAATATTATAATATAATAAATATATATAAATATAATAATATTTATAATAATAATAAATATAATAATATTTCCAGTTCTATGGAAATTCTATGGAAATCCCACTATGGCAGTGGAAATCCTGTATGCTATTTATCAAAATAATACATCACTGTACAATAATACAACACTTCTGTACATAGGCTACTTCTGTTCAAACAATGTTAAATTCGTACAGTTATGAATTAAACAATACACGATTATAAGCAATAACATACTAAATGTATTACCTTGTTTTGTTGATTCCATGTCTTCAGGCTCTTGATATCTTGTAATTCAGGTGGACAGTAATAATTCCAGCTTGACAGCTTTACGCGTACGTTGTAGGTCTGTCGAGCAGCTCAGATCCAGTGTGCGTTCAGATGCTTCAACGTTTCATAGAAGCTCTCGAGTCTCGAGCGTCTCTCACAATGGAACGGAACTCCCAGGCTGTGCACGAGCACTCAGAACTGAATGTACTGTGGTTCGTGTTTTCGTCCGTGGCTCCGCCCCTCGGTGCACGACTCACGTTAACCCAGTGACACACTTTCACCCGTCCAGAGGCGGAGCAACCCGCTGCTGCAACGTGAGGCGCGATTCAGGGAACATGATGTTTTTCTGGAACGCCGCCACTCCCCATTCAAAATAGCTACAGGGCCAAGGACGAGTAATGGAGGCGCTATGGCGAACCGTTTAACATTTATTTATTTAAACTAACTTGTCGTTTTTAATGCAGTAGCACAGAAATGTTTTAGCGTGGTGCTGTATCGACTATTTACTCAAGCCAACACACTTGAGCGACTGTAAAAAGTTTCCACATTTAATTGTACTTGTGTATTTAAAAGTATGAAGTGTTTTCCTGTGTTTTTGAAAGTAGCACACAAGTAAATCACTAATCAAGGCTCCATAATAAGTAGTTTTTAGTTATTTGAATATATTGTGTATTCATTGATCATCAACTGAGGTCACACTGAGTCAAGTTTACTGGTCTCCACAGGGACGAATGACCACGGCTGTCTAAATACGGGTTATACGGTATAATGGATGTTGTCTATCCAGTTCACTTGGGAGCATGATTTGATTGGTACGTGCTTGTTCTGGGTAGTTTCTAGATGGGGTTGGGTAAAATTCATAGAACAGAATGTTTCAAGGTTTCAAGGGAATTGAACTTTCCATGCCACAACAGTTCAATACTTCTTTTTTTCCCATATAAATGTATTTCTTTCAAGACTATGTATGTGTGTGTGTGTGTGTGTGTGTGTGTGTGTGTGTATGTATAAGATTTTTTCCCAGACAACTTTGAGTGGGTTTACAAAGGCTTGTCTGAAAGATTTAGACAAACAGAGATATATTCACACAGACAGAGAGACAGGAGGATAGAGAGAGAGAGAGAGAGATTTATACCTTATTTTTCTTTATTTATATGGCTCTTTATACAGTTCAGATTGTTTGAAATCAGCTTTACAGAGATCAACAGGAAAACAGTGATTCAATGATACAAACAAAATGTATTTCTACTCTAAAGCAGCTTTAAAAAGACAAAAGTCAGCAGTCATTATTCAGTTGATTGTTGATTCAGTTCAGTTCAATGTAAAGTCCATCAATTATGGAATGAGTGTAATTCATCTTTAAAGCAGCTCTGGAGAAAACAGTAAAGTACAAGCAGTAGGGGACATTGTACTTGTATAATAATAATAATAATTATTATTATTATTGCTGTAACAGAAATGAAATATACATTATTTATATGCATAAAATGCCATAAATATCTTGTTTTCCCTCAATTTTCCATCATATTTACTATACTTTTTTAACTATACAGTTTTCACTGCTAGGACAGCAAAGTGTATATGACCCATATATGACAGGATCATAAATATGGTTATGATGGTTATGCAACAGAAGTCATAAATGTAATTGGTGGTTTCCAAGATGATAATCTGATTTAACTAGTGTCTCAAAAGCACATAATGTAATGTACACCCTGCACAGTCTGAACATTTTTCTCTTGTCAGATCACTGATTCGAAGAACACAACGTCCTGTGCTGTACAAACCCGAGAAAAGCGGAGGGAAGGTGTGGTTAAGTGCACCAGATGAGCTGCTAAATATAGCCATTTGGTTCAGTATGTCTATTGCATGTCATTTAACCTATAATCTATGAATTATTAACCAGATCTTGATCTTTATCTCAGATAAATGACCACATAATCCACATATCTTAGATTGCAGTCAGCTCTTACAGAGGATGGGTTATAAATTTACAGAGATTTTTTAAACATTCATTTTGTTCCTTTTATTACAGTCTGTATTGTGTCATAGTCTGTTTTATCAATATGTCCACACAGATCATTGCCTCACTGTGGAAAGGCATAATTGAAATGTTCCCTTGAGATACATCACTGTAAACAGACAGTCATCTGCTGACATCTAGTGGACAAACTAGATCTCTACAGTCATCCTCTCATGAGTGAATACATGGAAAACAGGTGGTTTGTTCTCAAAAGCTGCTGTTATCATGACTCTGGGTTGTTTAAACAGGTCATCTGGTGTAAATGTGAATGATAAGGAAAAAACTGCAGGGTGTCCTGAAAAAATAGATGTCAGACTGGGACCACAAATAGTACTGATCTGATCTTGTTTACATTTACTAAGCATTGTTGGAATCATAATGCATGTTAATAATAATAAAATATAAATTTAAGTCTAAATGTCTGAGGCTATACTGAAAAGCTGTGATTTTCTCCCTTTTAAATCTAAAATTAAGATTTTGAAGGTTTAAAATAAGATTCTGCAATATTTGTAGGCCATTAATCAAATTTGTAATAAGTTTTATTTTAATGTTATATATATATATATATATATATATATTATAATCTATTAATATTTTGAATTATAGGCTTTATTTTCATATTTTTCATTTTAGTAGGCTATATGTTTTAGTATTCTGTTAAGTGATTGTCATTTTAATTATTTTTAAATATTTCTATATAACTATGTAATTTTAGTTTTAGTAATTTTAGTGCTTCTTAATCTTATTTTAGGCAACATTTCTAAGATTTGTTTTTAGTTTTTTACAATTTTTTCATCTCATTTATTTCATATCTTAATTACTGAATATATTTTTTGTTTTAGTATTATTGTGTTATAATACAACTGAAATTAAAAACATTCTAATATCTGTTCCACACAATGTTGTGTGGCTTCAGAAGACTGAATATAGAATATTATTTAGGATATAGGGCACAAGTCACATGCACGACTTTTCATCTAGCGTAACGTGTGTGTTTTTTTTGAGCTTGACAAAATTAATGATGAGGAAATAATCGAATTATTTTAAGGTGAACTGTTCCTTTAAGACAGCTGCAAACAAATGAACAAACGTGCTCATTTATGAAGGAAACGCTCGACAGATACGGCTTAACTTGAGAAAATGGCGAAGTTTGACATTTAATCATTTTTGGGGTGTGAAAATTCGCAATGATTAGCCAACCTTTTGACATTTGTTGAGCACTTGCTCATCATTCAGATCGGCAACAGCTGATAGATGTGTGTAATATGTGTGAAAGGTTAGTTTGCAGAATTTACAAGACACTTCAGTCATTATCATATGATTTTATATAGCAAACTGTGAACTCCTGACTAACAATAAATACCAAATGGAATGTTTCCCAATCTTATCTCTGTCAAAGAATATACTCTTTGTCTCTGTGAACCGGTGATAACGACATTGTATGATTGATAACCTTTGACTGATATAAACTGAGATCATACGATGTAAAATTATAGGTTAACGTTAATTGTTGTTTAATAAACGACGAGCTACTCGCTTATCCACAGACTGTTTTTACAGCTAACGGGTGTTCTTAGGCACCATTTTTATGATAAAAAGGTAAATAAATAGTATCATTTATTAATAATAAAAGTTACAATAATATAGTTTTCGCCAAAGCCGTTGAAAAACGGATTTTAGCTAAAAGCAGGATTTTTACGGTTGCTAAGCAACATAGCAACGGCGCGCTGCGGTCTCAGGTGCTTGTCCAATCAGAACCGCTGTTGTGCGTTTTATACGTTGTAGCTTATCTAAAACTAGCTTTTTAGTCTAACAACATCTGACTAATTTGGTGTAGCTAGTACATATCTGTAAATTCTCTTCCATAACTACTATAATGAATACACGTCTTCAGTGCCTATTATTTGCTTTGGCAAAGTGAATTTTAAAGTGAATTTTGGTGGAAAGACGACAAACACTTGTAAGTTATGACGATAAAACACTGACAAACGTAACAAAGCTGTTTAGTCGAGTGTACAGACTATGAAAACAAACAATTCAGGGTGGGTTTATGTATGTATTCAAATTTCTGTATGTACACAAACCTTAAAGATAGGCCTGCTGAAAATTTTCACCTTTATGGACCATATATAACTCTTGTGACAACATGCCCCTTTGAAGTAGGAGTGGACTAATGTTAGTAAGTCCATTACGTGTGTGTATATGTTATAAGTGTTAAGAACCTTGCCTGGATTATGAAAACCACTTCAAAAAGTCACAATCATTGTGCTGTACATTCAGTGAAGCTGCTTTTTCTTACAGGGAATCTAATCAGTCGAGTGTCTCCTCAAGCAGAGATTCACAGGAGAACAGATCTTCAGGAGAACAGGTAGAGGATCAAATCAAGGCAATATTTTAACTGTTATAACAACAACAATAATAATAATGTTAGTAGAGGAAACTTGTGCATGTTCTCTGCTTTGCGAATGTCCAATAATGTTTACTCAAATTTGCTCATTTAACACAATAGACAATCAAAAACAATCTGCATAGATCCGCATAAAAATAAATAAAACATGATTTGAACTGGTGCAAATAGTAGAATATGTAGGGCGCTGTTGCAGAACTGGATCTGATAACGAAAAGACGTCTGCCAAAATGTTTTCATATTTTACAATATATACCAGAACTCTTGTATGACACGTTTATTAGATAAAACAAGTTGACGTTGAAGTGTAAGAGATATTGCTAACTGTCTTTTTATCCCTGCATTTGCGACATATAGAGGTAAACCAGCATGTAGCCTACAATTCAAACAAAATCTGACCATTTTTAAAAATGAATGAGTAGTTCTTTACCAATATTGGTTTTGCCTGATGCTGATATCTAGAGCAGGGCAGATAATGCTGGCTATATGAATTATAATACAAATTCAAGACAGCAAATACAGTAGAATTGCTGACTTTAAATAAAAGTTATTTTACACAATATTTACTATTTTAAATGTTTGAAAAGCAAATCTTTTCAAGCATGACTTCCTGTGCATCTGTTGACAAGTCTGTCAAATTTTGAAACACTTCTGATAAGCCAATCAGACAGTAATTAGCCAGTAATGATAAACATGTCCTAATTTTTATTAAAGAATAAAGATTTTGCAGTGTGACTGATGTTTAAAGCGCTTGTGACAGATGCACAGGAAGTCATGCGTAACACTAGAGAGAAAAACACATGCACCGAACATACAACGTTACATACAAGAAATGACAATTCAGCCACAGTGTTTATTTATGGTGTTTTTCATGAAGCAAGTGCACAACAGTCCATTCTGGCCAGAGGTGGCATGTAGCAATATGTACACATCTTTTTTTTTTTTTTTCCTTTTCTTTTTTTTTTTAATTCACAAGCAAGCCTATCGTCAAGTGGCTGCCATGACTTTAAAAAATACATACAAACAAAACAAGAGGGTAGAGTCTGGAGTTGAAAGGATGCGACTGGTCATCTGTTTAACATGCATGGAAATCTTACTGACTTCTAACAAAAGGAGAGAGTGAGGAGAAAAGAAAGAGATACATTATACGGTGATGAGAAAAACAAAGTAGTTCATAAGCTGTATTTGTTCCTGATGCCACTTAAAAAGAAAGGATATACATACATTAAGTTGAAGGACAATAATAATAACAATAATAATAATAATAACAATAGTATTCCTTTTCTCCTAAGGTAATTCAAACATTCAGATAATTGGAAAATAAAGTCCCAATCTACTCTTTGTATAAAAAGAAGCTTTCAAGTCAACAAGGAACAAAGGACAGTTTCTTCACAGAAAGGTCTACAGGAAGTTGGAAGGAAGAGGGGCCAGATCTATTGTTGCACTTGGTGAGTGTGCTTTCAGCAGACGGGGAGAGGTAGAGGCACAGTAGGGCTGAGGGGGGATATAGTGTGTGTTTGTGTCGAGGAGGGGAGCGATACTGTACGGCCCGCTTTATGTGGCGTATCTCTTCGTCCACTGTTTAGCTATTCTGTCATGTTCCGTTCTGTTGGTCAAGTACTGTGTGGCGATGCTCCCGACCAGAGGATCCGCTGCGGACACAAGAGCGCGTTAATCGACCGAATACAAAACACATTTCATCTGCCGCTTAGGGGCTAAACTACTGCGCGTACTTACGGTTAATGATTTGAACACAGACCTAACTACAGCTGCACAATTTGAGGAAAATGTGTTTTTCTGTTTCTAAAAAAAACTCCTATAATAATAATAATAATAATAATAATAATAATAAATTATTATTATTATTATTATTATTATTATTATTACTACTACTACTACTAATACTACACAAAAGAAATATTACATGACACAATATTTTACTGTAAAATAAAATTGAATATTTAAGAAACATTAATTATACATTATGAATATCAATCAATCTGTTTTATTTAATAATAACAAAATATTTTATATTGTTATTATTAGTTTATTAATACCTCAAATATTATTTTTTTATTTTGTAATTAACACTTATTTAGTAGGGAAAATACAATAATAATTATTATTACATAATTACATCATTACATTAAATAATACATTATTATATTTGTTTAAATATTTTTTATTTTATAGTAAAATTACAATATTTTGTGTTATGTAATATTTCTCCTTTTGTTTAATATTGTATGTAGTAGTAGTTTTAGTATAATACAACAACAACAACAATAATAATAATAATAATAATAATAATAATATAAAACTAAGACATATTACATAAAATATTGTAATATTTTTCTGTAAAATTATGATATTTTATTAATATAAGATTTCATAGTACAAATGTAAAATTGCAATACTAATATTTATGGCTGTCTTCATGTTTTCATTTTGAAACATTAAACCAAGCTTTCATTTTGGCAGAAAACTGCAGGGAGCTTGACAACAGCTGGTTTAAAAGTTCACTTCAAAAACACACTGTGCATAGATTTAATGAAATTGCACCCTTTGCAATTTATACTTAAGCCATAACATGATTCAGGTTCATTTAATTTATTCGTACAGCCTTAACCCTAAATTAAATATGAAACTCTAGCATGCGACTCGTCCCGCACCGTTTGCGCTACAGACATGAATGATGCCTCAAATCATGTGACTTGGTGTTATGTGATCAGAAGAGCATACTGAGCTGATAGTCTTACCTGGGTTACAGTCTGTGAGTAGAGAGCAGATGGACAGCAGCACCTTAGAGATGGTGAGGGCAGGACTCCAGTTGTCCTTCAGGATGTCCAGACAGATCACACCTTGACTGTTGATGTTACAGTGGTAGATCCTCGTACGAAATGTTACCTGGAAACAACAAGAAATTCACTGGAAGGCTGATAGGATTGATACTGAGGTCTTTTTGCCATCTTTAATTTGTAGCAACATTAGTGCACCATATATTAGAGCATGCATGCTAACCACAAGCTAGGGTTATTATAGTTAAACCATTAAAAAAAACAAAAAAACAAATACAAATTCTACTATAATAATCAAACTGAAATGAATACTGAGATAGCTATTATAGTATCTCAATGACACTAAAATAACACTACTGCTAATAACACGAACAATATTCATTTTCTGTGGTACAGAAATTGTACACTGCACTTTTAAATGTCTAAAGTAATGCAATTATTTTATTTACTTTTTTTTTTTTGCTTTAAATAGCGATAAATAGAAATTTATTGAAAACAGATGAATAATTCATCAAATGATGGAGAAGAGCATTAAAATCAGCCATATATCTAGATGTGTGGTGTAGTTAAACTTTCAGCCATTTAAAGAGCCAAATGAGGTGTCTGGATCATGGTGGAGGGAGGAATTCACCAAATCGTGGTTAGTATATGATATCCTTCACAACTTAAAATAAACTGGCCTGTGAGATGAGTAACTGTGCCATGCAAATTGCAAATTTTATGTGTTGCATTGTTTGAACAAATCCTTTTTAATCAAACGAACAACACCATGAATTCCCCACCTGAATCAATTTCTGTAGTTAATATGTAAGGTTATGCCACACTAAAGTATCTTATACGCAGGAAACTTGTCTCTATGAACTAGGAACTAAACTAAAAAAAGCCTCAGCATGTTCAGTGTGTGCGAGACATCTGTGCAAGAGCCCGAGGCTTTCAGGGCAAACCTTTAATGGACCTTGACATTCCTTGCCTTGAGATTCATGACAGTTTAATTGCCACCAGAACGACTTCCTCTATCCTGTCTACCTACAAACCCACAAGAGCCCGGAGAACAAACGCATATGGGATAAAATGTGGCCGTCTCTAAATGAACATCCTGCTTTACATGCGGTTTAGAGACAGATTGGAAGGGGTGTTAAAGGACAATGACAGAGACACATGGGTCCCGGGGAACCGTGCTGCTGAGGGGGGCTGGGATGACAGAGACTGAATAAAATGGCCCTTAAGGCACTGACAGAAAAAAATGAGGTTCACCGTTAAACAGAATTGAGGTTTTAAACTCCAGTTCAGTTTCTGAGTCTAACTGAAGTAGCAATAGTTATTTGAAGAAGTAGAAATTTAATAGACTAAAATTTAACTGCTGTAAGTAGTAATGAGTGCTGCGGTTTTTAATAATTATTGTCATTTTTCAGCATGAATTACACTTTTACTCATTACCAATAATTTTCAGTATAAATTACCCATGTTATCATACAGAAACATAATAACATAATAACATAAAACAAATAACAAATACAAAAAAAAAACAAAAAAACATCACCAAACACCAATGGACAAAATTATTGGGACACCCCCTTCTTTAGAAAAAAGCACGTCCAAAACTGTGGCAACAAAGATGGAAACATAGTTCATGTATTTAAAAATTGTATTTCCATCTCTGTTGCAACAGTTTTGGAAGTGTCTAAAATGACTGTGCCCATATGTACAAGTCATTGGTGTTTGGAAATGAGTTTTTGGCTCAAGGTCTGCATTTACAGTCACACCAGAGGTGTTCAACTGGGATTAGGACTTGGTTTTATGCAGACAAGTCAAGTTCTTCCACACTGACTGAATCAATAATTTCCTTTTTGAACCTTGCCTTATACACAGAGGCATTGTCAGAATAGAATAGAATAGAATAGAATAGAATAGAAAAGGGTCCTGTCCAAACTTTTGCTATAAAATTAGAAGCACACAATTCCCTAGAATATCATTATATGCTTAAACATTAAGATTTTTATTCATGGAAATTACTAAAGTAGTAAAACCTGTTGATTAGAAGGGGGTGTCCCAATACTTCTGGCAATATCAGCATGCAGTTAAATCACAGATAAACAGCAAAATTGCTAGTCTTAAACAATAGTGCAACAAACAAGTTATTATTAAGCAACTTACATTTTAAATGTTACTGAATTGCCAATAAAATAGATTCAAACTAAGTCAAAGTGTTGATTTGTTTGAATAAATCAAATGAATGATTCAGTGAGTCACTCAAAGTTAAATCAGTGTTCTGAATGAACTGATTCAATAAACGAGTCAGTGACTCATTCATCTGAGACAGTCACTTGTGAAACCCATATCATTCATCCCCTAAGTTCAATGCATATTCATATGCCAAGGATATTTCTTTGCTCTTACCTTGGGTGGTTTAAATGGGTAGTCAGGTGTAAATGCAATGTCAAGGAAAAAGACCCCTCCTTCATACACAGAGCCCGGTGGTCCTAAAATAGTTGACCTCCATTCATAGATGTTGTCTCCTTTGGGACCAGCGCTGTTAGTGGAACAAAGAGAAGAGATTTGAGAAGTTAAACAGGGACTGAACGGCCATTCCAGGAAGATAAATCATCATTAATTCATGAGTCAAACACCAAGAAGGAACAAGACACTGCAGAAACATCAGCACTGGCCTCATGCTAAAGTAGACGAATCACTGAAAACCAGATGGTCTCTCTCTCTACTGACCATCTTTGGAAGCTAGTAGTCTTAGATATTGCCAACTACCTCATGATACAATGCATTATGCGGAATCCAGTCATAAAAATGGAATTTACTGTATAATGCGGAATGTCACGGAATTTGGCAAATTTTGGATGAATAAATCAAAAGTAGGTCAGTACACTTGCAACAAAATGCGATATGGACTAGTGTCTGTGAATATTAAGCTGTACAAAATACTATTTAAATATGAATCCTGCATGTTGTGCATGTCTCAGAATGGCGCAAATGCGCAATTTCGTTTACTACACACATACTGAAGTGCGTGCAACGCTCACGGCCTTTTCAGCCTCTGCTGCCTCAATATGAGTACATAAACACATGAACATAATCTCTAGAACTGCTCTGAGTGTCACTTCATGAGCAGTTTACCGTTTCTTCTGAGTAAAACTATCGTCATATACACAAACAGAAACCTAAAAGGTCTTCACAGCAACTCGTCAAAATAAAGGTTCGGTTTAACTTAAAGAAACTATGACAGAAATATATTACTTAATGTAATGATACTACTACTACTACTACTACTACTACTAAAATTATTATTAAAACATTATTTTAAGGGAATATTTACAAGAAATATAATTTACCAGAATTTATTTACCAGAAAAATGTAAACACACAACAGTATTTCTGAAAAAAAGAAAAAAGTTTTTTATAAAATCAGTTATTTAGAATCAATAATAGAAATTAAAATGGAATCCAGAAAATGATTGGAAAACACAGAATTTAATAAAAATAAATATATTTGAGAAAAAAATATTTTATAGGGTCTTAATGTAATTTTTGTTAAACTTTCAATAAATTGTTAAATTTGGTAAATTTCATGATTTCAATTAATTAGACATTCTTTTTGATTAATAACATTTAATTTAACCATTAAAACAGAGTCTAGAATAATTAAAATGGGGGAAAAAAAAAAAAAAAAAAAAACGGAAACAAAATTTGGGAAAAAATAAAACTGATTTCATAGGGCCCAAAAATGACCCTTTTAAAAGATAATCCAGATACATGCCATTTCAGTGTGATAAAGATCACTACGAAACACTTAGAAATCTAATAAACAATTTCTCGTTTTCTTAAAACACTTGACTATTCCTCTGACTGTGACATTATTAATACATTAAATTCACTCAGATCTGCCAAAAACAATGCTAACGGCTGAGCCAAAGCTGGTGAAGAAAGAAAAACAGGACTTTAGAGCACATCTTTGAGCTGGTTTGTCAAAGGGCTGCCACATCTGCAGGATTCCCTCGTGATAAGTGTCATATTGAAGATTTACGACTCGTTCTACTGCTGTATCTGTGCCAAACAAACAGACTGGGAGCAGATCCAGCCCATAATAATAAACAAGCCTTAGATCTGGGCTCTGGTAAACAGCAGCAGACACTCTTGATAAGTACGGAGGGTAGTCCGTCCCGCGGCTCTTTTTCTCATAATGCTTATTCGTTTGTGTTCATAAACGGATGACAAAAGTCAATGCATGTACGTTCATGACTAGGGCTGGAAATCTTGTTCACCTGAATTTCCTTACAATTCCCAATCATATTCATGACCTGCATGATCCAGCAAAAGAGGTTTTCTGGGTGGTTTCCAGGGTGTTGCTAGGTTGTTTCAATGAGTAATCGTGATAAATAATCGTGATTACTGACCCAAATAAACATGATTATGATTTGTGCCATAATTGAGCAGCCCTAGTCTTACTAAGTCTCTGTGATCTTCTGATCGCTTGGGTCTTTCGTTCAGTGTGCATCTGTGGGATGTTTTTCACCTGTTTTAACATTCTTCAGGTGAAAATGACACATCTGATCATTAACAGCACACCTTTCCTCAACAATGATTTGAGGAAGCAAATCATTTCTAGAGATGACGCACACAATGAAGTTTAATACCTAGTTTAAGTAATCCAAACAAATCACTAACTGCAAGTATGAATAATAATAATAATGATAATAACACAGACACTTGCCTTGGCAAACACGACTAAATCACACACATACCGCTCTCCTAGTGAATGCTGCTTTCCTGCATGAGTAACAATAAAGGGAGGAGATGCTTAAAATTGCAGAAATCATTCTGCACATGATAATGTGAGAGGCGTGACGTTGAAATGAATGATATTAGGAAAATTTGGATTTCATTTCAAATCTGAAGAGGTCAGGAATTTCATTCAACATTTTCTTTTGGCCCGGGGCGACAAGTAACATCAGCTGTAATCAAAGTTTCACCAGCAGAAGAAAGAAACGGAAATAATGCGCTCTAATTACAACGTGAAAAATGATCTGGGAAGAAAACTTCTGTAAGATGAGCGGCGTTGTTCAACCGACAAACAGTTCTCAGATGTAGTTACAGCCATTAATCAGACATCGTCTCTGCATTGCTAAGGTGCTCTGAGTGTTTTTAATGTATAGCTGTGCAGTCGCTAGGGTGTTCTAGGTGGCATCAAAACAATAAACATTTAATACAGCTTTAAATTTTGTTTTCCGCCATACATTAGAATGTAATTGTAATTTTAAAATTCTTACCAATACAATATATGTAATTAATAGTCAGGTTCTGAACAGGAATTAGATTAATTTGTGTCGTTCATTAATTCGAAAATTACATCAATTAAGTTCACAATGGAAAAAAGCTGTGATTCCATAAATTTTTTGGACGTTAAAGTAACAAATATCAATGAGTCATTACATACGACAGTATTTTGAAAACCAACGGATAAAAACACAATATTATCTATTGACAGTTATCATCCAGCTCCTTTAAAACGTAATTTACCGATCAGTCAATTACATAGATTAAAACGTAACTACTGAACATGAATTCGAAGAACAGACAAAACTGCTATTTCAACGATTTCGTTCTAAAGGGTGTCCACAAAGTTGGTTAAATAATGCATTGGATAAGGTGAACAAATTGAATAGACATGATCTTTTGAAAATAAATAAACCCAATAAAAAGAAGTTTTTCAGTAAATTGTTCATTGACATATAATGAGCACAGTAATACAATAAAATCGATCATTTATAAATATTGGCGCATATTATCATCTGATGAATCTTTAAATGATAAATTCAAATATCGCCCACTGTTCACTTTTAAAAGATCACGAAACCTATCAGATATGATGGTAAATTCAGATGTAGTAAGGAGAAAAAAGACTGCATATATACAAGGCTGTTTCCCGTGCAGAAACTGTGCTGCATGCCGGAATCTGGTGAAGTGTAAAGAGTTTATGAGTCCAGTAACACGGAAATGTTTTAAAATTACATCCTGTATTACCTGTTCAGCTCGTAATGTGATCTATATGTTAAAATGTCCCTGTCAAAAGATATATATATATATATAGGAAAATCTTCGGTCAGCTGAAATGACGAATTATCGAACATAAATCGAGTATACGACGACAAGATATAACCTCTTCAGTCACGAGACATTAATGAAATGGGACACGACATCAAGCAATTGGAATGTATAGGAATAGAAGAGGTTTTTGAGTCACGTCGAGGAGGTAATATAAATAAAGAAATATTGAAACGGGAAGCCTTTTGGATTCATAAACTTAAATCACTGACGCCAAATGGCATGAATGAAGAACTAGAACTGTCTGTTTTTCTTTAATGTCTTTAATTGGGCGAATTCATCTTTAAGATGTTATATAATAAATCTTGAGTATTTACAGTGTGAAAACCATAATTGTTTATGACGATGTAAACAATTATGGTAATTGATGTAAACGATGATGATAATGTTTCTAATTATTGAATTTTCCACTGTTATACTATTTAAAGTCAATTGGTGGAGTATATATATATCGTTGATTGTTTATTTTAACTGTAGGCTTGTACAATAATGATAAATGAGTCACAGATGTGTAGTGTGATGTACTAGTGAATATGATGTTTTATGTTGTGAAAATTGTCTAGAAGTTAAAAGGAAAATGTTTTAATGATTGTGGTGATTCAAGATTGATTAATGACTGATGACGTCGACACAATTAGTGATTTGAAAAGTGGGTGGAGGGATGTAATTGCTTTACACACTGAGGAAGGCTTGGTAGCCGAAACGTTTGTGTCTTTCCCTATTGGTGATGATTGTTGAATAAAACGGAAAAAGAAGACTGTTCTCGTGAGTGCAGATCATAATTTCTTACACAAAGTGACTTAACAGATTAACGCACCAAAATAAATTAAAAAAAAAAGACCAAGTAACGGAGGAGCGCGGTGCAAACGACGTTGTTTAAATTAATACATATATAAAAATTGAAAATATATATTTCAAAACACAGAACAATATAACAACATATGCGCTTTAAGTAGGGCTGGGTATCGAGTTCGATACTTTTTAGGCACCGACCGAATTGCCTCGATACCACCGAGTATCGAAAAACGTCTTGTCGTTCGGTACCAAATTTCGATACCTAAGGGGTTAATCTCATCAGCGTCAGTGAGGCAATAAGCCTGCAGCACTAGGTGTGTTTGACTAGAAGCGACGCGGCGCTGATTGACATCTGCAAGAGATGTAAAGAACTGTAAAGGTATTCACGGCGACCCGTCAAAATAAAAGTTGGAAGACACTGCGTTAGAAACGTATGAATATTGTTCAGCAGACAGTACATACTGCTACTACTAGGCTACTATTAAAATTACCAAAACTTTTTTTTTTTTTAGTAATGATCAAACAACATTTCTTCTATTTTTTAATTTTAATAGTAAACCCCCTTTGTTTGCCAAAATAAATAAACTTTGATTTTCAATAATTTAAAGATAAAGTACTGTTTTATGCCTTCTTTTGAAAACCAAATACAGAAGTTCTGAGGAAAAATAAAACATTTCATAAGGCTATTTTAGGAATAAATTTAAATAAGTTGTTTTTATGCTTTCAAATAATTAGACATACTACAACACAGAATTTAATAACAATAAAACATATGATGAAAGAAAATAAAACACCCACTTATGAAAGTGGATGAAGATTTTAAATTTCCTGAAGTCTTTAACAACCTAGAATAAATGAATAGAAATGATTATTTTGTCTGAGCTATGCATTTTAAAACGAACACGCACTAGTGTAAACTATTTGAGCTTTATTAAAATTATTTGCACTGATTTATTGTGTTGGATATATTTTGTTCCTTTGTGCAGTGGCTCAGGAGATGAGTCTTTGAGTCTGTATACATGTCAACAAGCTGAAAACAATAAAACCAAAGTTTTTTGAGATAATGTAATCTTGTTAAAACTGATTTCATAAAATTGGTATCGAAAAAAGTATCGTTCAGGAACCGGTATCGAACTCAAGGTATCGGTATCAGTATGGGTATCGAAAATTTTTGAACGATACCCAGCCCTAGCTTTAAGTAATGTGAAAAAGGATCTGGGAAAAACTCATTTATAAGATAAGCGACGGCGTTCAACCGGCGAGCGTTTCTGCTGGATACTCGCGGCTAGTGTTGGATGAACAGCTATAATTCAGAAAGCGGCGTCGGCTCTGCTGAGCTGTTCAGACTGCAACATGTTGCAGTTGCTAGGTGGTTGGTCTCAAATTGACCAAAAAGCACAGAAGTTTAATACTTTGGTTTAAAGGTTTGTTCAAATCACTAACCCATGAACAATAATAACGCACTAATAAGTCTGAATGACACATATGCTGAAGCGTGCTTGAACCGGTGGTTTGTGGTTCTTCTAGTGAGTGGGTCATTTCCTGTAAATGCCCATTTGCTTTCAATGTCGTGACAATTAATTGACGGCAGGTGCCAGTGGGCAAAACCTCTGTTCGGATCCGACGGGCAAAGACCTCTGGGTACATGCCAATACTGACGGTTGCCCCGCAACAACCAACCCCCTCCACCATCACCACCGCTGGCCACGGTGAACGAGTTTAAACAGCGCAGTTAACCGACCTTGTTATTGAGCTTTCAGCTTCCTATTCAAACTCATTAGACTTGGGGAAAAAAACAAACAAAAAACACACTGGTTCAGCACTCCACTTCAAAACCCTGAATCCTAGCGCTTATCTGGAAAAACAAAAAGACATGCACTGCATTCGTTTTTAACCGCTCTAATAACAAATGTGATACAAACCCTGCTGCATGAATAACAATACATTAAAAGTAATGCTGACTAACAAAATTAACTGTTTGCTAAATGCAGAAATGCAAAGGAGTAATGGTAGACTCACAGAGACAGAAATAGCAGCTGATGTCTCATGACTGCAGAGCTTAAAAGAGTCCCGCTGGTCTGGTGGGATATGCAGTTTCATTTAATATAATCATTAACAATATAAAAGCATAACACGCCGCTCATGGTGTTATTGAAGGTTAGATGCTTATTGTTTTTTGTTTTTTAAACTAACCAGCATCTCGGTGCTCAAAAAAAAAAATAAATAAAAAAAAAAAAAAAAAAAAAAATATATATATATATATATATAGAGAGAGAGAGAGAGAGAGAGAATCAATGTATATTAAAACGTAAATGTTGAAACATAATAAATGACCAAATAAATAAATATATTTTAAAATTATTTTAAATGTTTTTTTTGCCAGTAAGGAAAAGTAGTTGATAAATATATGTATAGTGAATGTATATAAAAATGTACATGTTGAAATCAATCAATCAAAAAATATTTAGAGTATTAAAAAAAAAAACTTTTCTACAAAGTGGTAAGAAATTAAAGAAACATACTTATATAAGTATTTATATAAATATTTAATAAATATATAAAGTATAAATATTTAAAGCATTTATTTTAAAATGTTATAACTGAATTGAAATATAATTGAAATTAGGGCTGCTCGATTATGACAGAAATCATAATCACGATTATTTTGGTCAATATTGTAATCACGATTATTTAAAACAATTATTAGTGGGCCATATGACCAAAACTTTATATGAAAAATTTATTTAAAGATAGTGATATATATGAAATATATATTTTCTGTAAATAAGTTTGCTATGACATCTACATTTTAGAGACCTGTGACCAGTGAATGTCACAAAAAAAAAAAAAAAAAAAAAAAAAAGGTCCTCAAAATTATTGAAAATAATTAAACTGCCAGTAATAAAAAAAGCAAAGGAATGCAATGCCAGTAATAAAAAAAGCAAAGGAATGCAATGCCAGTAATAAAAAAGCAAAAGAATACAACAGAATAAGATACAAATGAAAAACTGTGCTTTAAGTTTTTTTTTAATGCAA
Organism: Tor tambroides; assembly: GCA_021397915.2. Classification (NCBI taxonomy): domain Eukaryota; kingdom Metazoa; phylum Chordata; class Actinopteri; order Cypriniformes; family Cyprinidae; genus Tor; species Tor tambroides. Next base: position 78,076 of record JAFVLL020001129.1, on the reverse strand, counting down.
GTCTAAAGTAGCTATTCAGTTATCAGCCTAGAGAAATTGAATAACCTAAATGTAAAATAAAACAGCATAGTCTTCACTGTAAGAGTTAAACTTCTTTTGTTTCTAATTAAAGCTTCAAAAGTCCTTCAGTCAAGAGCAGTGAGTGATTCTGAATTTGCCTTTTGTTGTTTGATTAATATAAAGCACACAGTCGGCCGCAGGAATATAGCCTGCTGTCACTTTAAGAGCTGCATAGATCCAATTTACTGTTACACAAGTATTTTCATTCTCAACTCTTTACGTTCATTTATTACATAACTGACGAGGGTTTACGTGAATAATCACTAAGTGCTGCATTTTGACACATTTTTGCGTGTATTTGACATTTAGGCGCTAAAAGATGACTTTACATGTCCGTGTTGTGTTCCGTCTCTGAGCGCATACACAGTAATCTTCCTGAGGAAGCGCAAGTTCTTTCACGCTTTAAAAAAATAAAATAAAATAAAATATCGAATCAACTTAAATCAAGCACGTCCCATTTTGCAAAAGTCTCGTTAAATGATTTTACTGATTTGCACGTGAAATTGGGGTTTCATGGGGGAACGAAAGAGCAGTGCTGGAAAGGGGGTGGGATGGGGCGCAATAATCGTTTCATCTCGATTACTGTATTTTCATAATCGTTGGAGGCCAAAATTGAAATCGAAACTGAATTGATTAATTGCACAGCACTAACTGAAATGCATATTTTTAAACACATTATGTTAAATGTATACTGCTGAAATACTAAGCACTCGGAGCAACAGTAGACGAGCGCTCATTCTTGCGCAGACCATCTCAAAATCACACCTGACAAACAAGAGAACTGCCATTGCTGACAAGCGACTCGGTTACCGTGCCAACCGCATCCACTGCCAAAACGATTCTGCCGAGATCTCACATCCACACGAGCCAGCAGACCATCGCTGCTCTTTTCCCAAACAAACGCTCATCCCCCACACAGAGAGAGAAAAACACCAAACCACAACCAACCTATTCCTGCAGCCGCAGCTCACATCTCCTCATGACTAACTGTACAAGCAGTCCACTAAAAGCTCTTCAAAGTTTGATGTTCCGGCTCAAGGCAAATGGTCTAGTGTTACTCACACGACCGTCTGAAGAACATGAAAACACACTCAACAAGTACATGTGCTCTGCGCTGTGGTCGAGTGAAGGGCTGAGCCATGTATTTGAGATGGTTTTATCACAATAACCAAGTTTCCATCCAGACTTTGCGCTGTTTTGTTATCGACAAAGAGAATATGCGATAAAAAATCTTTGCGACATTTGCTGTCTACAGTCTGTTTCCATCCAACTGGCCTTTTACCGATAAAATGGTGTGCGTGATGACGTCATCCCTAAAAAAACGAATTGTCGCATAAGTTTTTGTGTGTCGCAAAAAAAAATTGCCCTTGAGGTGTTTCCATACATAATTTCTCCTTTTGCGTAAATTATAGGATAGGCTAGTAGCCTGTTCTTCATCCATTTGAAACAAAACAGTCTATTATTAAATTGTATAGGCCTACATAAAATAATTTTTATTAAGTGTCATGAGTTTTTTTTGTACTTTGTTATAGACTAGATAGATAGGCCACTGTTGATAATCAAGCAATGATCATAAACGGGTGCAGTTGTATTATTATTATTTTTCTGATTAACGTTTATAGGAAACTGAAATGTTCATTTCGGTTATTTTATTTCTCCTAACCGACGGTCGTTAAGCTATATTAACCATTAACCGACAAGATTATGTTAAATTAAATTAAATTTAAATTGATAGGTGGCTTTGACCCATTAAAAATACCTAAATTTGTTTTCCAGGGATTAATTTTATACACGCAAAAAGCGGCATAAAAAACAAGAACATGAGGATTCACATGCACGCACCTGCAGCGCTTCTGCGAACGAGGAAAACATAAGCTGTTATACATAAAAGAAACAGGCCCATATGCAAAATCTGTTTTCTAAATAATTAATGAATTAACAAAACCAAAGAAAAAAAACTGCAACAATTAGCAGCCTATATGCAGAATTTCGGTTCATTTTTGCGATGCGCTCTTGAGAAAACGGCATCCTGTTTGTTTCTTTTATTTCACAAAAGTATGTTTTTTTTTTATTGTGAATGTACACAAATAAAAGAAATATTTTGAATAGTTTTGAATAATGTCTTACTCTTAACTTATATGACCACAAATGAAGGAAGTTGTGTAAGTTGTTTCCACTTTTACAAGAGGGGAAAAAAACAAGCGATCGTGCCGGCGCCTCACGCGCGCAGTTAAGCATACCCTACTGACTCGACAACGCAGCTTGTTCACTGTCAAATACAATCAGCCAAGCATATTGAAGAAACATGAAAAAAAATATGTTACTTCCCCTCACTCCACAACAAATCCTTTAAATTTAACGGTAGAAAGAACTCAGAACAAACTAGAATAAAATAAGAAGCTAACAAGCCAAAACGAATTAATTTAAACTTTTGTACTTCACGTTCCAATATCCATGTAAAACAAAATGTGCTTGGCATAATATCACGGGGGTATGGTGGTCAAGCTGAAAGGCATGGACTACAGGCTATTTAAACTGAACAGTGCACTGTAAAAAAAAATAAAATAAATAATAATGTAAACGTAGGTTAGCCTACTAACATCAAATTAAGATAAGTATGTTTGTGAGGTAACTCGTCTTTTTCTTACCATGTATAAAATAATTTTAGATGCAATTGAATAATATGAATATGATTTAATGCGCTTTTGAACTACAGGGAAACGGTGCTTTAACGTGAGCAACACCTTGAACACGGACGCTGCCTATAGGCTAATTCTGTCATGTGACACCACATTTATTTGCGCTAAAGCCCCTTTTCTCGACAAAAAGTGTTTCCAAACAAATTTTTGCGACATTTGAAGTATCGATAAGGAATTTATGCGCTAAAGTTAAACGGAAAAAGATTTTGTCGACACATGAGAAATTTAATCGATAATTGGCATTTCCATCAGCTATATCGTAAATATTTTAAAGCGCTAAATATTTTTTCGCAAAAAAATCCTTGGATGGAAACCTGGTTAATGACTTTAATGTCCTTATTATTCGCCCATTAAGGGAAGAGTTCAGCCAAAAATGCAAATCCTGTCATCATTTATGCGCCCTCATTCCAAACCTTTATGACCCTCTTCTGTGAAAAGAGAAGAATATAAGATATTTTGCAACTCAGCAGGGTCCAAACAACAGTAAACGATGACAATGAGTGAAGTCAATAGACTAAACTTGCAAAACAACTTTACAGTCGATTCATTTCTGTGAATCAGTTTTTCATGTTTCAACGATTCCAAAACTCAAAACATTCATAGAAGTCTTTGTTTATATAAAAATCAAGATGATTTCCTTTTAAATAACAGAAAAACAAACAAGGTAATCGTATAATTGTGCAATTATGTAGTTTCATCTGAGATAGCCATTGTGCTTTTTGAAAATGATTACAGTCAGCTACGACACAGAAACGTGATTTAATGACGTCCAAATGGAAATCAGTCTGAAGCCTCTGTACTTTTGGCTCTTAAAAACTCTAATGGGAGAATTCAAGTAAACCGTGTACATCAATTAAGGCTTTTAAGGGTATCTCTCTATCTCCCTCTGCAGGCAAATACGTTACGTTATAGACCTTAATCAGGTTAGACACCATTCTGAATTTTACGTGGATGAAAACAATGCTGTGAGGGATAGACTTACAATCTTTACAATTGCACACACACTATACATTTACCCAAAGTGCAGTTCATGAGAGAAATGACAGTAAGAACTTTCCCTACCAGGTTTAAAAAAAAAAAAAAAAAAACTCCATATCCTAATCCTACAATTAAATAGAGAACGACAATATGTTGTTTGTTGTCATAAACTATTTGCTTTTGTACCCCTGCCTTACTGAACATCTAATTACTCCAAAAAGAAAATGCAATGTGAAACAATGTGTGATTATTAATGTGGGGGCTGCAGGCAAGGTTGCGCGATCTGTCAATGTGCAAAACTAATTAGCAAACACACATTCAGCCAGAAGGGTCAGAGCGGAATTAAACAGAAGCTGCGGGCACAGACATAATCAACTATAAAACGAGCAGATTTTAACGTAACAGCTCTGACATTTTTAATCAATGACGAATGTAGTAGATGAAAACATTATTAAATACGACCCTCGTTAACGCCAGTCGATAAAGATGGACAATGCGGTTTAGTGCACACCTGAGAGAGCGTAAAAATGATTTGATTTACTCACTCTCATGTCATTGCAAACCTGGAATATCCAGAGGAATATCCTAGTCACTCATACATTGAAAGTAAATGGGGACTGGGACTCAAAAACATCAGTGATTCAAGATTTCTGGATCCATTGTACAGCTTTGTGCGAGGAACAAATCAAAATGTATGTCTTTCACTGAAAATTGTATCCACCGCTATAGTTCTCTAATCTCAAAATAGTTTGAGAGACACAAGACATAAAAACCAATAGTGTTTGGCATCAAAAAAAATATCTTGGAAAATACACAAATATATGTTGTTTTGTGTGTTAAAACTGCATATTATCAACTATAAGATATCAGCCAGTGTTTACATGACAAATTATTTAACCTGAGTAACTTCATATTCAAGCTGCTTTTCAAAGCATGTCAAAGTTTCTGCTATCCGATCTAGTCAAAGTTGACATTTCCATTCATATTTATTTATTTTTTTAAACTTCTTTATTTATTTTACTTTATTTATTGATTGATTTATTTCACTTTATATACTGATTAATTGATTGATGTATTTTACTTGATTTATTGATTGATTTATTTTACTGTATACTATTTATTGATTTTATTTTTTATATATATATTTATTTTACTTTGATTTATTTGATTGTACTTAATTCATTTAAAGTGCTCCTATTATGCCATTTTTAAGGTTGCTAATATTGTTTTATGAGTCTCCTAAAACAGGTTTACATGCATCCAAGGTCAAAAAACACTTTAGTTTTCTCAAAAAATGTATTTAATTTTACCTCATTTCTAAATGATTCCTAAACGACTCGTGCAAAGCAGTTCGAAGAATCAGTCTCTCTAAACCCCTCCTTTCCGTGAGCCCTCGCTGCTGTGATTGGTCAGATGGCGCAGTCCTTTGTGATTGGTCTACCACGTACAGCGTGAATGACAGCCATGGGCGGACATTATGCAAATGTGTTACTTCGTGACGTACAGCTGCAACAGAATAAGATTCGAATTTCTAACGGCTCGTTTAGGCGATTGCGAGCTGACTCTTTTTTATGACAGACAATAACTTTATATATCATGCACTTTCGGCTTCACAACTTTGCAGAAAGTTTATGTTCACATACTGCTACATGACACACTGCATGAAAGGTAATATTCGAAAAGGCATAATAGGGGCACTTTAATGATTTATTTAAATTTATTGATTGATATATTTTACGTGATTTATTTTACTCTATTGATTGATTTATTGACTTATTTTACTTTATTTACTTTGCCATATCAGGATCCATAGATTTAATTTCTATTCATATTTTAGATCTATTTTCTAAAACACTCCTGAAATGTAGACAGAAACCGTTAGCAGCCAAATATTTGGTGCATCTCTAGTCTATTCCTCGCACAAAACTTGAAATATAGTGCACTAGTCGTATGGATTCACTTTCTTTAACAGAAGAAAGTCAGTCATGCTGGTTTGGAGCAACATGAGGCTAAGTATATGATTGCATTTTCTTTTTGTCAATGAACATTTGCTTTAAATTGTTTATATAATCAGCATCTCTATCCAAAGAGACATTATCTGCCCAAGCTCAGCATTTCTGCGCAGCACTCTTCTGGAATTGTGTATTCATTCAGTTAATATGGTCTATTATGCAGTGCTGCGGTGGTTATCAGAACAGGAACTTAATGAAGCAATCTTCTCTTCCTCTGACCGTGAAATACCCCGCTACCAATTACGGCAGCTGCAGCTGAGTCGAGTCTGTCTGTGCTTTCTCTGATGATACGGCTTCTCTTAATGACACCGTCCAATAGCTCATCTCCCGCACAAATACGCAAGCAATTAGTTCTGAAACAAGTGCTTAAGAGGGAAATATTTGCTCGATCAGGGCCCAAGTGAATATCCCATTACAACATGACACAATGGAATTTTCCATGTCAGTTCAAAGCGTTTATTCTGCCTGGCTGCCGAATTCTGTTGCACAAAAGTACCATGATAGACCCTTTTTAGCGCTTCGATTGTTCATGTAATCTGATTTCCACGCAAATCTATTAGAAATGCCAGGGGGTCAATATTAAACTCGGAGAATTTAAGAGTTATGCTACATATCCAAATCAAATCCCCCTGAAGGTGGCCGAACAGTCAGCTCGTATGCTCGCCTTAGGGCTGTCTATGAATAATGCATCACAGATAATTATAATAATAAACAGGCTTTGCACACTGTGCATGAGTGATACTACTTCTGAAGCATAAAACGCACAAAGCCATGGAGCAAATTGCCTCTAATTCTCCCTGAACTAAAATGCTTTAAAAATGTAAGAATTTGGTACCATTTGCAGGTATGATATTTATAACGGACACTTGCATCATGAAAGTAAAGCAAATTCTGCATCCTTCTGCTTTGCCTTTGACATGTGAAAAATACCTTTTTTGAGGTGAATGCTTTAAACCTGAGAGAGAGAGAGAGAGAGAGAGAGAGAGAGAGAGAGTGTAAACCTAGCACAACAACATTACAAACTTCACTCATAAATAAATAAATAAATAAATTACAATTAAACAAAAATGTATGAATAAATAAAAATGAAGGATAAGTAAATAAAATGAAAACAAATTAATGATACATAAAAATAAACATTAAATGAATAATAATGATAAATAAATAAATGAACAAAAGTAAATATTATGAATAAATAATCAAAATACAATAAAAAAGAATAAATGAATAAAACAAATAAATATTAAAGACACACTTGAGCTTTAAGGAGAGCTGATAGCTGGTGTGGGGATAAACACTGCAGTGTGTTAAATAAACACCTGCACCGCGGCTCTGCAAACACATCCAGAACACGCGGCGTTTGGATAACACTTAAATAAACAGGTAGCTAATGTGATATTTTAAGTGTCGTGCACTGACGATCACAGAGCCAGATCCCTCCTTCCTGTTTGTTCGCGTGTTAAAACATGATCCCAGCGAGCAGCGCAGCAGGATATGCCAAACATTTCCTGCCTTCAAGACTCGAGTATTGAAAACGACTCCAGATCAAACAACAGTCTTTCCACACTAGGCAAAAAAATCTGGGCCTGCCAACATGGGTGCAGCTGTCTGAAAACTCTTCATAACTAATTCATAGCTGCGTCTTTCTTCAACTACAGGCACCATTATGCTGTAGGCACTGATTTTTATTGAAACAAACACATTTCAATGTTTTTTTGTGTTATATGAGGGTCTGACTAAAATTGTCTTGGAAACATTTTACCATTTACTTTTCAAATGTTTTTGACATATAGCTTTTATTATTTTACCCCTTTTATAGTCCTTCGACTAAAGTCCACAACAGCTAATAATCAAATCAACATAAATATCACTTGTGAAGAGAAAAATAATTTATTAATATATAATAATAATAATAATAATAATAATAATAATAATAAGTAATTATTATTAAATATTTTAATACATTTATTATTAATAATAATAATAATAATAATACATTTATTTGAAATATTTTGTAATAGTAGTAATAGTAATCATAATTATTTTTATTATTATTATTATTATTATTATTATTATTAATGCAAATATGCAAAAAGTCAAATATTTTACAAATATTTTTAAAATGTTAACTATGAAATTAGCCTTAGCAAGACAATAAATTATTATTATTATTATTATTATACAATTCATTTATTTATTTGTAATTTTATTGTAGTAGTAATAGTAGTAGTAGTAATAATAATAATAATAATATAAATAAATACAAATATTTAATAAAATACTTTGTTAAATATGAAATTAGCCTTACCAAGACAGTAAATGGATTATTATTATTATTATTATTATTATTATTACTACTACTACTACTACTATACATTTCATTTGTTTATTTGTAATATTTTATAATATTAGTAATAATAATAATAATAATAATAATAATAATAAATACATAAATACGTACATAAATTAGTACGCAAAAATATATTTAAAAAAAAATACTTATACCGTGAAAAAAAATGTTTTATGACCAAAATGTTTAAAATGTCATTTCTATCACAAAATATGCGTGCCACAGCCATATCACCCTGCAGCCCAAGACTGGTTGCCCACTGAAGCTAAGCAGGGTTGAGCCTGGTCAGTACCTGGATGGGAGACCTCCTGGGAAAACTAGGTAGCTGTTGGAAGAGGTGTTAGTGAGGCCAGCAGGGGGTGCTCACCCTGTGGTCTGTGTGGGTCCTAATGCCCCAGTGTAGTGACGGGGACACTATACTGTAAAAAGCACCGTCTTTCGGATGAGACGTTAAACTGAGGTCCTGACTCTCGGTGGTCGCTAAAAATCCCATGGCACTTCTCGTAAAGAGTAGGGGTGTAACCCCGGTGTCCTGGCCAAATTCCCTTCACTGGCCCTTGTCTATCATGGCCTCCTAACAATCCCCATCCACTTGATTGGCTCTATGACTCTCTCTCCTCTCCACCTGTAGCTGGTGTGTGGTGAGCGCACTGGCGCCGTTGTACTGTGGCTGCCGACGCATCATCCAGGTGGATGCTACACACTGGTGGTGGTTGAGGAGAGACCCCCCACATGATTGTAAAGCGCTTTGGGTGTATGGCAATACACAATAAATCGCTATATAAATGCATCATTCATTCATTCATTCATTCATTCAAAATGGTTCAGAGGGAAAAAAAATAACACGGTTAAATAACAGAATTAGATTTAATAGAATTAAATGGAGAAAATTAAACCTGTGATTCTAAAATGAGGGCCAAGAGTGTCTAGTTGAAGAAACACCCATCAAGCCTTGTCCGGCCATTAGGTGAAACGACATGAACATTTCCCTCTCTCTGATTTGAAATCTGTGTATCGGCTTTTATCTCGGGTCTAAGATGGAGGCCTTCGACACACACGATCAAGATAATTTCTGGTGGGCTGCTGTGCCCCCCCCCTCATGAATATGCATATCCTCCCTGCTGCAGCTAATGGTCAGGAGGTGAAAAATGACTCGTGCGGGTTTTCCCTCAGGACCGTAATGCTAATCATCAGCCAACAGTATTCCGGGGAACGAGAGGTGACATTCCGATCAGATGCTGATGCAAGCATCTCACAGAGAATGTCACAACGCACAAACTGCAGCCGTCCAGATAGAGATGGATGCAGACGTGGGTGGTATGAGCTAAAAACAAATGAATAAATAATCCTTTAAAATACATACTTTTAATTAAATACAATATACCAAATACATTTAATTAATTACATTTATTAAAATTGAGGTTTTTCTATTCAATTATTAATTTCTTACATTTTAAAATGATAAATTTAATAGAAGACCTTCAATCAATTAAATAAAAAAAAATTAAAATCACATTAAATATATATATAAAAAAGAAATAATAGGTATATATATATATATATATATATATATATATATATATATATATATATATATATATATATATATATATATATATATATATATACACATACATACATACATACATACATACATATACACACACATTATATTTAATTTTACTTAAATACATTTAATTACCATTTATAATTCTGTGATTCTTAATAAAATTTCTGTTAAATTAACTTCTTAATACATTCAAGAAGACAATCAATTAAGTAAGGAATTATTGACGACGGGCCGTTGAATTATTAGAAAAAATAATGCACACCCGAGGTGGTGATGCGGCCACGACGCGAAGCGGAGACTTGCCACACTTCAAGACATCGATCAGATGATATATTTCAAGGGATTCGTCCGGTTTTTGTACTTAAAACGCTATTGTGAGTAGGATTATTTCTTCCGCATCTCATCCATCGCCTCCCTTGCTAATTCCAAAACGTCATTTCAGACCTAGTAACTGAGGCCTGAGCCGTTGATGATAGACAAATGCAGCTAATATCAAAGTTATGAGAGAGAGAGGGAGAGAAAGAGAGACATTGAGCGTGCGTGAATTAGCCTACCTCTGAGTCTGTCTCTCATCAGCGTTCGGCAGCAGCGTCCCTACTAGTGAAACTTTAAGTTCATTTATCTCACGAACAGTGCCTATGTTATGTAGATTCGCTTGTGAGAAATGTCATGTTCTTTTCAGTTGCTAAACTATTTACTGACAAAGTCGTCAGAGCAGCGCTAACATTAGCATGTATGTTTCCATGTGTGTAAACTTTGTGTGTGTGTGTGTGTGTGTGTGTGTGTGTCTGTAAGGGAGAGAGAGAGCGGGAGAAATAGAGTATGTGGCAAAACACAGTTTTGTGGCAAAACATGGAACTGATCTGTCATTTTTATCTCATTGCTTACTATATTTATGTGTTTGGCCAGTGTCGTTGTGGGTTTTGGTTATTTTGTTGTTGTAAGACTGTTGTTGAAATAACCGAAATCATTTGGCGAAGTGATACGGAACTGTAATGCGGTCAAGAACTGCCTGGAACTACGTTCGCCGTGCGTTTCCCTGAAAATAATTGCACACCTTAGAACGTTCGTCAGCCAATCAGATTCAAGCATTCAACGGCCCCGTAGTATAAATGAATAATATTACATTTATTAATCCATTAAATATAAAATAAGGAATAATTGACTTCGGTCCGTTGAATTTTTAGAAAATAAAGCACACCCGAGGTGTGCAATTATTCCACTTATACTACGGTTACCACACCTCAAGACATCGATCAGATGATATATTTCAAAGCATTTGTCTGGTTTTTCTACTTAAAACGCTATTGTGAGTAGGATTATTTTCTTCCGCATCTCATCCAGCGTCTCCGTTGCTAATTCCAAAATGTCATTTTAAACCTAGTAACGGAGGTTTGAGCCGTTGATAGCAGACTAATGCAGTTATTAACCAAGTTATGAGAGAGAGAGAGAGAGAGAGAGAGAGATTACCTCTGTGAGTCTGTGCATCTCTCAAAAGTGTTCGGCAGCAGAACTTTTTTCACGAACAGCGCCATTGTTACTTCACGTGTGAGAAGTCATGTAGTTTTTAAGTTGATGTTACTGATAAAATCGTCAGAGTAGTGCTAACAACATTAGCATGCATGTTAACGTGGGTGTGTGCAAACTGTATGTGCATCTGTGAGGAAGAGTGAGCGGAAGAGCTAGAGTATGTGCTTTCCGTACATAAAACGTAATTTTGTGGCAAAAACATGGAAATGATCTATCGTTTTTATCCTATTGTTTACTATATTTATTTGTTCGGTCAGTGTCATTGTCGGTTTCGGTTCTTATGCTGTTTTAGGCTGTAAGGACCTTTGAAATAACTCAAATCACTTGGCGAAGTGATAAAATAATCCCTGAAAATAATTGCACACATTAGAACGTTCGTCAGCCAATCAGATTCAAGCATTCAACAGCCCTATAGTTCTATATCTTTCTCTCTTTCTGTGTGTGTGTGCATCAATTAAACCAGTGCATTAATATGGAACGGTGATTAAAGTGACTTGAAACTACCTGGTTTTAATGCATACCTGCCAGCCTGATCCAATCAGAACTGAGCATTCAGACAGATCATTCCTACTGTCACATGGTACTGTACCATAATAAAGCCTAGCCCTAACAAGGTGTATAACACTGAAAAGTCCGTCACTAACAGAGTTACTGTATGTCCTGTCGCCTGATCACAACTCACGGCGTCATTCACTGCAGCTGGTTCCACAACAGCGTAACACTCACAATATGCTGCCAGAAAAAATGTGTTACAGTATTTATTCCAGTCTCCAACGGCGCCTGTTCTCTTTGTTGACAAAATCCTATTACTGTCGGTTCAGCTCACAGGCACAAAACCTGTGCACAAATATCCAAAGAACACCTACAGCTTTCTTTTGCAGCCGGGATCAACTCGATACCAATTTGGAGATGCTCTTATTGATACGGGAAGAGTTGAATGGAAAGCACTCTCACAAAAACAGCAGCGCTTAATTCTCGCTTGAATCTCGCCAACAGCTTACAAAGTAAACATGATTTATTATTACGTTGCCATCTGGTGCTTCATTCGTCTGGCAGAAGGGACACATTTCTCAGGTATGAATGAAGTTAGAGGATGAAAAGAAACCATGATATAAGATATGATCCATAAGAAGATCCCTCACTGTCATGATAATTCCTAAAAGTGAAGATTTCAGCGTGTTAGCTCCAAGCTATAAATGTGATAACGCCGAATATGACAGCTTTATCAGTGATCTCAAGTTACAGACATTGATTTATTCTGAAAGCACTGATATTATCTTTATCCAGCAATATCCATGTCTTAATCTAAATAAGAAACAGTGGCACTTCGGAGTGAAACTCACACCGTTTGTGCTCCACTCGTGAATGAAGTGCTATTACAGACGGCAGATCATAAAACTGGTAAAGAAATCGCTGGGAAATAAATCTACTAACAGCTGCCTATGGATAGTCTGCATTTTCTTTGATCAATTTTTGAGTAAATATTACAACAATAAGAGTAGAATTTGTTCAGAAAATAAATTAAATTAATGACACAACTGTTATGAAACAACTGCCTGTGGATGTATAAAATGCCATTATATAATAATAATGTTATTATTATTAATAATAATAATAAAAAAATCAATTTAGAAAAAAGGGTTGGGCATACAGATGTTTTAAAAAGATTAAAATGTTTTTTTATTATTAAAATAAATGAATAAAAAAATGAAATACTTATAAATTAAAACAAATAATTATTTATTAAATAAACAATAATAATAATAATAATAATAATTATTATTATTATTATTATTATTATAAATTAATTTATGACACCAAACAAATCCTAATTGCCTGTGTATGTATAAATGTCATTATATAATTGTAGTAAACCTGTTTAGAATATGGGATTAGGAATACAGATAAATGTTTTTAAATATAAAAATAAATAAAAATAATACAAAAAATAGTTAATACATGTTATAATGATTATAAATAATACAAAATATTAATAATAACAGTGTTTATATTATTAAACAAATAAAAAAAAAACAATAATTATTATTAAATCAGGTGATTATATACATCAATCAGTCAATCTCGTCTCATTTCATTAAATTGTATTTCATTAAACTGTAGCTTGCTAGATATTAGCCATTAAAAAACAAAAACAACAACAAAACAACACCCAAGTAACCACATATCAATACCCTGGAATTCACCCACAAACATCTAACATCGTAGCAGTGAGATCTTAATCCAAATAGATCCGTGCAATACAAACATATTATCCCATCTCTCACGTGACGCTCAGGACCGCTCTGAAATCTAGTCTCTAAACGCAAGGGCTAGTGGGTAATTATTCTCCTGATACAAACATGAGGGCAATCAATGACAATGTCAGTTCCAGTTATGTGCTTTATTAAGGTCTGGTTTTCCTCCGTGGCCCCTGGGGAGCCCCAGTCACTCATGCTGCAGCGGCTCTCTTCTCACTCGCTCGCCTGACAGCCTCATCAACACACACAATAACCATTATCCTCTCTCGGCCATTATCCCCCCCCCCCTCTCCCCGGTGGAGGCCAGCACAAAGAGCAGCACGTTTACAAACAGCAGACACTTACCTGCAGTTCGGTGGAGGGTCAAGTGTGATTTCTGCAAGCTCCTTCTGAATCCTGCAACACAAGAAAGCATTAATTTATTAATTCAGCAGAGATTGTTCATTTACAAGGCCTCGTACATGCAGATGCTAAATATGGTTGAATGCTTAAATTTTATTCTGTACATACTCAGAGTTTGGTTATTTATATATAAGAAAAAAAATGTATATTATGCACACACACACACACACACACATTAATAAAGAATAAATTAAAGATGTATTTTTATTTTCTCATATATAAACGTGATTGTCACTCACATTAACAACCACACTCCAAGCACGTACAATAATAATAAAAAAATGTGAGCATTTTATTATAATTTACATTTATTTATCAGAAGCTTTATCCAAAGCAACTTACAAATGATGATGATTTATTATTAAATAAAATTATTGTAAAGCATAATAATAATCAAATGCATTCTATAATAATTTAATTCAATAATAATAATAAAAATAAATTAAATGTTTTTCAACTGCAAACAATTTATTTGTAAACAAATTGTGTAATCTAAATTTATTGCGTAATTTGAATGCAACAGACTGAGTTGTTTTTAATGATTGTTCATTCTTCTCTAGAATTAACAATCATTAGCATCTATAATTGCATAAAGACTCTTCAAAAAAAAAAAAAAAAAATTGTTGTAATGTATATGAAATTGATTTAAAAAAAACAAACAAAAAAAACACCAAACAGGATAAATCAGCCGTGTTTCTTGTATATAGTTGTCAAATCGAGCATCGCAATTTCCTGGAAAACACTTTTAAATGCATTTAAATGCAGCTTTTCTGCAAGTAGGTGATCTAATAGATTTCAACATTTTCAAAACGTACATTTATCCGTCACTGCACTTCAAGTCTGAACGTCCCTGGCATCTTCTTCGAGCGATACCTGTTGTTATCTCAGAGGTCAAAGCGAGCGAAGGCGTGTGAAATCAAGCGGTTTTGCATTTCCAAGAAAAGTGACTCACGCACACAGTAACTGCGACCATCAGGCCTGTTATTTAAACGCACGTTTCCTTCGACAGTCAGCTACAACAGGAAACCATGCATCATCAAAACTTCAACCTTGAGTAGTGGGTTGCTATTTGTGGCGGTTTTAGCCGCACTATAGTAAGCTGTTCAGCAGATAAATTGATTTATGACACCAAATTGATTTATGACATACAAGTAATTGCTGTGGATGCATAAATGTCAATATGTAACTGTAGTACACCTACCGTTTAAAGCTAGGCTCGGGAATAAAGATAAGATTTTTTTTTTAAATTCTATATAATATTAATAAAAATTATAAGAATAAATTATACATTTTCTTTCCTAATAATTATTATTATTTTATTGTTATTAGCATTATTAGAGTTAAATACAAATTATATAAAATACACAAATTTAAAAAATAAATTATCAACTATTAAAAACGAAGAAAAGCAACTAACAAAAGCCATGCGTCGAATCTAATCAAATCAGCAGGTGTTCTGGCACAAATTCATCCGTCACTTGGTAGAAATTTGCCAAATTATAGCCATGCCAAGATGGACAGGTTGTGTGATTTACATTTATGATTTAGCAGACAAACGAGGGACAAAACCAGACTAATTTAATACGGGTTCATCCTAGACCTTCAATGTTTAATTTTAATTTGTTTATATGATAAACAATTTTGGTGCTGTTGGTTCACTACTTAATGTCAAGACACCTTTATTTATAAATTGTATTAAATTACATTTAGTCATTTAGCAGATGGTTTTATATTAAATAATAACAACATCAAAAACAACAACGGTTTAAGTGACTAAACAAAAAAAGGAACAAAACTATTAACAAAACCAGACGACACTGAATACTGGTTCACGTTAATAATTTTAGGATTAATTTTGATTGCTTAATTGTGTGTGAAAAACAATTTTGGTGCTTCTGAGTCAATCTCAAGTCAAATCAAGTCACCTTCATTCATATAGCGCTTTATACAACACAGATTGTTATACAATACGCCATCAAAGCCAATTTCTGCTGTAAAGCAGCACCAACAAGACATACATTTCCAATAACGTGCAAAACACCAATTTGTGCACCACTAAAGCAGATTTGTTAAAAAGCAAACAGCCATAGCATTACCTCTTGGCACTGGTGGAGAGTTTGGCCGCGGTTTTACTGGAGATCTTGGTCTCCTTCTTCTTGGGCGCAACCAGATCACGCTCCTGCTGAGGAGGTGCCGTCTCCCGCTGCTCGATATCTGAACTCCCTCCGCTTGTGCTGGGGCTATCATCTGGTCTCTGCACCTCACTAGACATCTTGGCCCTGGAAAAACAACAGGATTCCCACACGATTACATTAGCAGACTGCCGGGTGAAGTCACTGGAGTATGAAGTCAATAGTTGTCTTAATTCCAGCTGCGCTGAATTAAGACAAATAAAGCGGTGATCCCAACTGAAATAGAAGGCAGAGGAATTGGATTAACTCTTAACAAGAGATTTTTTTTTTTACTCAACAATACTAATTTTCAGGCTGAACATTGAGCTGTAATTAATAAACAGCATTTCTACTGTTGCATGCATAAGCCTCTCTTTTTCAAAGCAATCTCACAAAAACAAATTTCATTCATAAAAACATGTCACATTCATTTCAGTGCAGCCATTTATGCAATTATAGTTTCACACCAGATAACTTTGTTCTTGCTTCAAGGGCAATTATTTTTCATTTTCCTCAACATTAGACTAAAAGTGACCCTTTTCACTTTCTTAATGCACATTTCTTCGGCCTCCTGTATAAAACGTTGCTTAGGTTAGATTGCAACCTAAAGGTATGTGTATGCACAAAATTTTGATGTCAGATTTTGTATTTGTAAAACCAATAATGGTTTTATATGAAAATTTTGGGGGAAGACGTGGGAATGCATGTACATTTGCATGGTTTTATAAGTGACATTTTGTGCATATGCAAAATCTGCCTTCTGTGTGTGTACACTTTTTTTAGTGCATAATTCTGGGGCGTCTTATAAGTTTGCATAGATTTCATCTGAAAAGTGTGTGTACACACAAAAGAAAGATTTTGCGTATGCACAAAATCTCAAGACTTATAAACCCATGCTTATGAGCATGAATTTTCCTCCAAAATTAACATATATGGAGCGTATAACACCTAGTATCACTATGCATAACCTCATCTATTATAATTTCCATATGTATATGTTATATAACCTATAATCCCCAAAAACAGAATTGCTTAAAGAATGAACCAATTTGTTATCTGTGTAAAAGATTTAGTTGTCATTTAGTCAATGCAACAATTAACAAAAAAAACTTGTTTTTTTGTTTTATGGCTCAGGAATATTAGCTTTATTTTTAAAGTCAACAAGTAATAAAAATTGACCCCATTTACTTTAATGCACATTTCTGGTCTTATTGCACATATTATTCCAATAACAATAATATGTTAAGCATTTCTATATGCAGCTGTCATGTTCATTCTGATATGCATCAGCCACTTTTCACAATTCCCAATGGATTAAATCATGTTTTTTCTCATTGAATTTTCATTTTTGCACATAAATGTCCAATTATGAAGTTGAAGGTCTTACACACAGCATTATATGCAGACTTGCATCCTTTTAGCTAGATTAAGACAGTCATCATAACGTGGCCCCACTTTTCATTCAGGAGGAGTTTCAAGCAGGCATTTCCTGTGTGGTCACAGGAAGTAGACTGAAATGAAATAATACTCTAGAATTTTCTCCCAGACGTTTGATCACCGTCAAATCATGATTTAGATGTTTATCTGATCTGCGAGGGTGCTGCTGCTCTTCTCAAACGACGAGCAGAAATTCTTTCTGATGTTATCAGGAGATGCGGCGGCAAGGAAAACCCTCTGATCACAGGCTTTAAAAGCCACACGAGTCCAGCTAATAAATACCTATGGAACCTGCGCTCTCAGCTCAGCATTTAAACCAAGATAAAAGATGCATGATGTTGAGAGAGCACCAATGCATACTGAGAAGACGTGGCTTTAAAGTTGCCCAAGTCTGGGTGTTCATGGGATGAAGTCTGCATTAGGTCACCTCTTTTTTAGATCCAAGTCATAAATGATCACAGATACACCAACAGGAAGGTATTAACACTTCAGAGAGTGGATTTTACGGATCAACTCGTTTTGTGATAATGTGGGAAATGAGTCATAAAACATTTCAATTGCAGCGCACACAGAGTCATGCCAGAGAGTTAATGGCTCAGAGTCCAAATACAGTCGGTGTGCTTCGGGTTTTTAGACACAATACTGCCAGTTTACGGTCCTGCTTGAGTTATTTCCCTTCAAATAGAGCGTGCTTCATTCCAGTCACTGATAAATCACATCAATGTGTGAGTCTCGGGTTCTGTTTAGCGACCTTTAGTCCCTGGTTCACTCATTCAGAGGTAATGTATCTTAATGCTTAAGATCTAGACTGAAATTAAAAGGCTAAACCTCTCGCGGCCCACACAAACTTGACCGTTGTGTGAGAAAAGCAATTCAGCCCTTTAATATACACACTGTAAAGTAGAATAAGAACGACTCTGAACCCGAATGTCAAATGTCTTTTTTTTTTTTTTTAAGCTTAATGTAACATTTTAAAAGTTTAGTTTTACATTCTCTCTCTCTGTATACATAAAAACACAACATACAAAACATAATAAAAATATTTTTTCAGGGGTGTATTTTTACATAGTCGCTGTGAACACAATCCAGTAACGCAAACCGGTACCACAACAGTCACATAAGGTTATGTACTATTTTAGGTCCACAAAATTAACTTTAACCATAATACGCATAATTCTTCTACAGGACAAAATCTGCACCCATAAAGGTACCAAATCATGCACCTTTATTGGGGTATATTTGAATACCAAAGCACACATTCACTGTAAAGGCACTATTGTAGTATAGTGAATATTTGGGTAGTGTAAGGGTACCATTTTAGGTCCACAAACGTAACCTTAAGGAGTGTAGCCTATATTTTACCACATAATAATAAATATGCACTCAACAGAACACCCCAAAAGGGTGTCACCACAATATCAAGGGTTGAAGCACACAGAGGTGCTCACTGGCAGTATATATCTAGTGTATACTACAATGTGAAGGGTATTGTAGAAAATCATTGAAGCACCTGGCTGTCAGACTGCGCTGCAGACGCAGAAACCCTGCTGCTGCAGCAGCTGCATGCGCGATGCGCGCTATAGAGGAGCGTCTATTTATGCGGGAGGCCGCGAGCGCTTCGCGACCCCGCACAAAATACGCGGATCAAACGCGCCCGTCGAGCCCCATCGAGCTTCCGCCGCGATATTTTCCGAACGCGGGGAAAACCACGCGACGATTCGCCCCTGATGACCACGATGAGCAGCTGGCTCGGCACAAAGGAGAAGGCTGGTCCCGCACATCCCCGCACACTGAGGGGCAAAAACAAGCACTTTCGCGGGACATTTAGCGACTTTTCACGCGAGGATATTTACCTGGCGAGCGGCCGTCGATGTGGAGTCCCGATTCGCTTTTCCTGGATGATACCGTGTAGTCGGAGTCGGGCCGTCCGCTCGTTCTCGTCTCGTCGCTATTTAACTGAAGGAAGGTAGCAGAAAAAAAGCGATTACAGAAACTGAAGCAGCCGGACCGCCTCTACGCGCGCTCCCGCCTCGGCCGTGCACGCGCGGCGCGTTCGCGCTCGCCTCCGTGCTCGAGCGTCAAATTGTTTCGCTGCACTTGAGAGGACAGGTTTGTGTAACGTTTCCTCACATATGTGACCCTGGACCACAACACCAGTCACAAGGGTCAATTTTTTGAAATTGAGATTTATGCATCATCTGAAAGCTGAATCAATAAGCTTTCCACTGATGTATATGGTTTGTTAGGATAGGACAATATTTGGCTGAGATACAACTATTTGAAAATCTGGAATCTGAGGGTGCAAAAAAATCAAAATATTGAGGAAAATCGCATTTAAAGTTGTCCAAATGAAGTTCTTAGCAATGCATATTACTAATCAAAAATTAAGTTTTGATATATTTACAGTAGGAAATTTACAAAATATCTTCATGGAACATGATCTTTACCTAATATCCTAATGATTTTTGGTGTAAAAGAAAAATCAATAATTTTGACCCATACAATGTATTGTTGGCTATTGCTACCCCAGCGACTTATATATGTGCTCCAGGGTCACATGTAATAATAGGCTATACCTCTAATAAAGATGAGTCATAAAGGGCCCCAAATAACTTAATGAAACCGTAAAATTAAAATCTTTGACAACAGCTGTCATGACAAAAAATGTACCATGGTAATTTACACCATACTGTTGTAAAACTGCATCAACTTGATATTAACCACATTCATCACAAAACAAACAAATAGACTGTACTGTTTGAAGATCTCATTTTAATTTACTATGGTTTTACTTAAAATGAATAAGTAAATATTATGCATTACTAATGTTACAAATATTATAATTAATATTAAATATAAAATATTGAAAAAATATTAATACATAATATATATATATATATATATATATATATATATATATATATATTTTTTTTTTCATGATAAAGTTTATAGGACAGCATTACTATTATAATAAATATTAAATATACAAAATCGTACAAATATTTATATGTAATTTTATATATGAATATAATTTATGTTATATTTATATATAAATACATATAATAAATATAAATATAGTTTCCATGATAAAGGTAACAGGACAACATTACGCTTTCTGCAATTTTGTTTTTAATATTTTTATTAATTCTTTTGTCATATTTAAGTATTCTTTCAAAAGCAACAACAAAAATACATTATAATTTATTTAAAATTATCAATTAAAATAAATAAATAAATAAATAAATAAATTAGGGGTTGAATTAGAGGTTTCATTGTATTATTAATCTGTTTTTCCAATTATATTTCGGTCTGAAAACAAGTCTATGATAAGTCTGCATTTAAATGTCTCCATTAAGCTGATGCTGTGGGGTGTAATTTCACTAATGATGAGGATTTACTATGAAAAAGACAAAATGATCACCAACACATTTTCATTCCTGTCCCTTGTTTTATGTCACTTAATCTGTCCATTTCATTTCACTGGTGGGGTTTTGGCTCAGACTCTCTTTTGTCTTTGCAGGGTTTTACAAGCTCAAGTGAAAGCTGGAAAAAAGCGACCTGAGAGGAAAACAAATAGGGATGAGACCGAATGGTATGTACATTACAATGAACATTTGTTTATTTTGAGTCATAACCTTTGTTTAAAATAAAAATAGAAAACTGACTTTGAATGTGATTCCATGCTTTTGGACTCTACTATGAAAAATCTCTTTAAAAAATCTTGATCTGATAGCCTGTGAGTAAAATTCAGCAAATGTCTGTAATTTTCTCTTGGTAAGCTTCAATAAGATTCATTTTGCTGTACTGAGAGTAAATCAATTTCAAACGCCTGGATTTCCAGACGATTGCATAATAATGACCTGCCGCTTGTGAAATCACTGTATTTACAGTGTGCTTTTCATCGCTCTAGCCACTTGAGGCCTGTTGAATGATGAAATTGGGTCTCGCTCTGTTGCTCCGTGGCTTTGTATTGCTCAGGGGCGTCCATCGGATCAGCATGATAATATGGCAGGCGGGCGGCGAAGGGCAGCCGGGGACCCGTGCGTCTGTGAGAATGGAGGAGGCTTCGGTCTCAGCACTTCCTCTCTCACACCCTGTCAGGGCTGAAGGTCAGGGCCACACTCTGTGCTGAGTGCCTTTGTCATGCTAATGGAGGGTGTAAACGCCAGCCGCAGCGACTCCCCTCATTCTCCCCCTTCCTTCAGTCCTTCAGTCCGCTCACTCATCCAGCTTGTCTTATATACACCCAAAAAGAGATTTCTGTGTACTTGCACAGGTTCTTTATTGGCATCAGTGTTTCCATGAGAAACCTTTCTATTCCACAAATGGTTCTTATAGTGGAAAAAACATTCTAGATTCTTAAAATGTTCTTCACACAAGAAAAAATGGTTCTTTTATGAACTGTTCACTTGAGGGTTTTTGGGGAATCTAAAATGGTTCTTCTATGGCATTGCTGTTAAAACTCGCTTTTGTAACATTTATTTTTAAGAGTGTAAAACTGTACAAAACCTTGCTGCAGTGATGGAGCCATTTTGGGGTACATTATTCATTTAAATAAAGAAACAACACATCCTTGCATTTGTTTACTTATCCTACCCCTAGATTTATGTTAAAATGACATGTTTTAATTTTGTCCAAGTATCTGACCCTTCGCTTTTTGACTTTTAACAATACTGATGCCATTTCCATGTATGTTGGATACTTGCTGGCTGCTCTTCCTTCACTGACTGCTCATCCATTGAAAAAAAATGCTTAGAATTTTTAAAGAATATGTAGGCATAATTTATGTATCTACATAATTTCAAGCATTTAAGCAAATGTCTTTTGAGCATGGTGTTTTTAGAATCATAATCATATGTGACCCTGGAACACAAAACCAGTCATAAGTATCAATTTTTCAAAATTGAGATTTATAAATCATCTGAAAGTTGAATAAATAAGCTTTCCATTGATGTATGGTTTGTTAGGACAGGACAATATTTGGCCGAGATACAACTATTTGAAAATCTGGAATCTGAGTGTGCAAAAAAATCAAAATACTGAGAAAATCGCCTTTAAAGTTGTCCAAATGAAGTTCTTAGCAATGCATATTACTAATCAAAAATTAAGTTTTGATATAATTACAGTAGGAAATTTACAAAAAATCTTCATGGAACATGATCTTTACTTAATATCCTAATGATTTTTGACATAAAAGAAAAATCAATCATTTTGACCCGTACAATGTATTTTTGGCTATTGCTACAAATATACCCCAGCGACTTAAGACTGGTTTTGTGGTCCAGGGTCACATATGAGAAACAAATCCAGTCAAGTGTGTACAATCTCTGCTGTACGTTATTGGAATATGTATGAGTAAAATTCATAATAATTACAAAAATCTATCTATCTATCCATCTATCCATCTATCTGTCTATCTATCTATCTATCTATCTATCTATCTATCTATCTATCTATCTGTCTGTCTGTCTGTCTGTCCATCTGTAATCTTTTACAATTTATTCTACTAATATATTACTAATATATATATATGTATATATATATATATCTGTATATATATATATTAGCTAAAGAATTATTAAATATATTAAATACTCATATTTATAATAAAATTAAATTGAATAATTATTAAACTGAATGATTTATTATAATATATAGGCCTACATATATATATATATATATATATATATTTTTTTTTTTTTCTTCATTTATTTAATGAACATGCTTTAAATAAATCTGATGGAAATTAGCATCATTTAAATTACTCGCTGAAAATCATTCCACCATTGTGCTGAAATCTCATTTGCATTGCATATTCAATTATGATTGAATGTGTGCAAGGTTTGATGCCAGTATGCAAAAGAGTTGCGGAGTAATGTGAATAACAGCTGACATTTCAGTCTGTTGTCTGTTATCGTATGACTTCAGCATGAAACATGAGTCATAGACTGCATTTATGAGACTGTATTGTTTTTTGTTTTTTTGTCCTTGACAGGTGACCATATGCATTTCAAGAAAAACAGAAGACTGACATTCTGTAAATATCTCCTTTTGTGTTCAATGGAAGAACGTGCAGGTTTGGATCACAGAAAAGATGGTGAGTTGTATTTTCATTTTGAATGCTCTGTTCCTTTAACATTCGCTAAGTGACAGTAAGTGAAACTCAAAGGCCTGTTTACTTCCATCATTGATTCATTGACACCTGCCAAGCTGTGAGATGTACTACAGCACTGGCTTTATTAGACAGGCCTTGCTGAGGAAGGTTTCAGCCTGAGAACAAGACAGACTGAACTCTGGCAGTGTGAATTAGCTGTGGCTTTTATGGATGAATTCCCAGAGGGCCATTAAACATCAGCCCTTTCTGCGTTAGCTGTGCAAATGCACGGGTTACCTACACACAAATGGATCTGTGCTTCTGTAAACTTTATTAGCGAATGTATGGAAATGACAAACAAAGCAGACGGCAATTAATGGATATCTTCTTTTATTTTTCTCGAACAAAGCCATATGAGAAGCTTGATATTTATTTTAACAGGCAACCCCAGCTATAAACCTCTGCCAAAATAAGAACGCCCATGTTTCTATTAAAAATACCGGAGAGCGAATTTCATGGGGCTTATGTGTTCAGTCATGTACAAAGGGACCGGTATTAAGGAAGTCTCCTGAGGCGTTTTGTGGGTAATGTGCTCATTTGAGATTGTTCCAGACCCTACGGACAAAGCAAAATGCCTGCCTTTCACAATACAGTGGCTTTACGGTGCAAAAACATAAATGTTTACTTTGTGTAATGACTGAACAAAGCCATAAAGAGTGTGTAAATGAGTTTTACAATAATCTTGCATGGTTTTGTGAGGTATGCAGAGGCACGGATGCGTTTACCTGCTCTCATGGAGTCAGTGTGTCTGGAAACACAAGTAATGCCTAATGAGAAATCATCATGGAAATAAGTATGCAATAAAACACTCGAGGCTGTGCATTACAGTGATTTTACTAGAGGTCTGAGTTAATTTTTGGTTTTATAAAACAATAGCAACAGTGGTAGTATGAAAGACACCAATGTGCAATGAATAGTGCAATTCATTTTACAATAAATAGTATGTGTTGAGAAAAAAAAAAAGTTTTAAATATGTCCAAAAATAAATGCTCTAAAAAAACATGACATTACCGTGTTCAGTCATCATGGTTTTATCATGGTGCGTCAGTATTATTATATACTATTACAGGGTTTCTTAATATTTTTAATTAGCTTTTGTTTTTATATATTTTTTTGTTTTTATTTTAAATTTAGATAAAATTTTAGTAATTTATGACTTTCAAGTCACATGAGCCAATATATTATTCACAATAGAACATAGAGAACATAACAAATGTTTAAACTGAGAAATTTTACACTTTTATCCACTAAATGAGCTCATTTCAAATTTGATGCCTGCTACAGGTCTCAAAAAAGTTGGCACGGGGGCAACAAAGGGCTGAAAAAGCAAGAAATTTTGAAAAGATTCAGCTGGGAACACATCTAGCAACTAAGAAAGTTGATTGACATCCGGTCTATAACATGATTAGCTATAAAAGGGATGTCTTAGAGAGGCAGAGTCTCTCAGAAATAAAGATGGGAAGAGGCTCTCCAATCTGTGAAAGAGTTTGTAAAAAGATTGTGGTATACTTTAAAAACAATGTTCCTCAACGTCAAATTGCAAAGGCTTTGCAAATCTCATCATCTACAGTGCATAACATCATCAAAAGATTCAGAGAAACTGGAGAAATCTCTGTGCGTAAGGGACAAGGCCGAAGACCTTTGTTGGATGCCCATGGTCTTTGGGCCCTCAGACGACACTGCATCACTCATCGGCATGATTCTGTCATTGACATTACTAAATGGGCCCAGGAATACTTCCAGAAACCACTGTCGGTAAACATAATCCGCCGTGCCATCTGCAGATGCCAACTAAAGCTCTGTCATGCAAAAAGGAAGCCATATGTGAACATGGTCCAGAAGCGCCATCGTGTCCTGTGGGCCAAGGCTCATTTAAAATGGACTGTTTCAAAGTGGAAAAGTGTTCTATGGTCAGACGAGTCCAAATTTGACATTCTTGTTGGAAATCATGGACGCCGTGTCCTCCAGGCTAAAGAGGAGGGAGACCTTCCAGCGTGTTATCAGCGCTCCGTTCATTGTCCTGCCTGCAGTCCAGATCTTTCACCTATAGAGAACATTTGGTGCATCATTAAACGAAAAATACGTCAAAGATGACCACAAACTCTTCAGCAGCTGGAAACCTATATCAGGCAAGAATGGGACCAAATTCCAACACCAAAACTCCAGAAACTCATGACCTCCATGCCCAAACGTCTTCAAACTGTTTTGAAAAGAAGAGGAGATGCTACACCATGGTAAACATGCCCCCGTCCCATCTATTTTGAGACCTGAACTCATTTTGTGCATAAAATTGTAAAATTTCTCAGCTTAGACATTTATGTTATGTATGTTCTATTGTGAATAAAATATTGGTTCATGTGATTTGAAAGTCTTTTAGTTTTCATTTTATTCAAATTTAAAAAACGTCTCAACATTTATGGAATTCGGGTTGTAGTAAACTTTAGTGGTAATCTATGTTGCTGCCAAGAACAGATCTAATTTTTGTTTGCATTTTGTAAATGTAGGTTTTCCATCTGACATTTATATTTTATTGTATTTCAGCCTTTTTTCAATTACTGAAAATGTTTTGTAAATTTTTTATTTTAGTTTTAGTTAACAGTAACAGCACTGTCACATGTCCATAAACCCATGCTAATGTCATACTACTTTTTTTTTTTAATTTAAAAGCACCAAAAAATACACAAAAAGATTATGGGTGATACACTCAACATCAGATGAGTATGACAGGAATTACTTGTCTAGTAGCCCATAGGGATTCAAATTGAAATGTGATCACAAGGTGGTGCTCTTACACTGTCAGTGTCTGATTCCTCTTGTGCATGCCTTCATATTGCAGGTTTAGCAGCGTGATTGAGTCATTAGGCTCTCAGAAGGTCTGTCCCGTGTCGGTGTGTTACACAGCTGTCTGCGCTGCGGTGACAGCACTGTCAGACTGATGTCACATCTGCTCGCTGAGGTGAGGACGGCAGGCCAGAGTTCAGCAACACACATACCATCTAAAGAAATCACTTAATTTTAAATTCACGAGTGTGAATCTGAATCAGCTACAGGATGTTTAACTGAAATCAATTTATTGAAATCCAATTCAAAGCAATTCATCACTCACATGCAGGTGCAAATTTTATTAGTTTTTTTTTGTGGCAAAACAAATAATGAACTAGTTGAACTAGTTATGTATATAAAAAAACAGATACTACATTTAGTTTACTTTAAACAATTCACTTTAATGTCTCATTTTCTGATAACTTAATATAATATAAATATTCATGTAAAAAATTTAAATTTATTGATTTTATATATAAATGCATAAAAAAGCAGTTCTGTTATCTGAATGTTCAAATTTAAAGTCTTCAAATATGAGCCAAACATCTGTAATAATAATAATAATAATAATATTAATATATGCATTAAATATATACATTTAATAAATAAAATATATTATTACATTTTTAAAAATATTTAATTTTGAGATATTTTTGACATTAGATAGAACTTAAATGTCCTTAAATTCATTCCATTTTAATTCTACTTCCTTAAATTCAAATTGCAAAAAAAAAAAAACCTAAATTATATTCTAAAACTTATATGTAATTTAATTTTGAATGGTGCACAATCCTGGTGAGATGCTTTGATTCTGTGACGACAAAAGCTTGAAATACAAGAGATCCTTCTAGACACACAGAGGTAGACAGACACACCAGTGTGATGCTGTTTCTACACCTGAAGGATGAAAGCAGACTCTGACGCTAATGTGGCTCTTTGGAAAGAGAAATGAAAGATTCTTAGCAGGGAGACTTTGCTCTGTTGTCTCTCGGGAGGACTGAATCTGTCACCGCTGTCACTGTTACTTGATTTTATGAGATAATGCTTCTTTTTTCCCCTCCAAACAACTCCAACATAAAAGTGCTGTAAGGGAGTTTTTATGGATCAGCTCGCAGAAATTGTCCCTACTGTCTGACAGATATCAGTGAAAGAGGCGTCCTGAGAAATCACAGCTGTCTCTGTGACAGAACGACACTCTGTAAAGCTCACAAAACAACCTGATGGTGCGACATTAGCGTTTAGCCAATCAGAGGAGTTTGAGGCACTTTCTGCCAGTCAATCATGTCAAGCGTTCAGCTTCCAAAGCGTTTTGTAGGTAATGCAGCCTTTCTGAAATCTTGCTAATAGTTAACCGTAATTTAACTGAATGTAATTTAAATTTAATTTATTCACAATCCCATGTCAACATGACCAGGTCACAATCCACCCCACAAATTACATATAATTAGACAGTACATTTTGCACAAAATGAAGCACATTTTAAGACTCTTGCATAAATTACTTGGATATTATTTTTATGACAAGTTAAATTTTCCTGGAAATTTCCTTTTTTTACTGGTTACTGTATATTTTAACATTATATATATGACATAATATTTATTTTAATCAGCATAACTTAAAGACAGTACAATAGAAATTACTTTGTTTTATTAATTTCATATTTTTTGTAATAACATAATTATTTTTTGCATTGCAGTAATGCAATTTGTGGAGACGCAGTGACACTTTTTGTCCTGAATTTTGTATGAAGCATATTAGGACTAAACAATTATATCATTTAAATGTCCACAACATGGTTTTCAGGAAATAATATTGACATAACATTTTGAATCTACTGATTCTGTATATAGATACATAAAAAAAACATTCTTTTATCAGATTGTTAGATGTATGTCAATTAAAAAACTACACAAATTTAAATGTTTGAATCTAGATATTTTTTTTCTATCATAATTCCTATCATAATTAGTGATTCTAATTACTGTACAAAAAGTAAAATATTTTTATTAATATTTATTTTACTCAGTATAGTTTATAATTTATAATAAAGACTTTACAATAGACATTACTCTAATGTATTAATTTAATAATATAATAATGTATTAATGCATTAAGGTATTAATACAATAATAATAATCATATATATATATATATATATATATATATAATTTTTTATTTTTTTTTTGCATTGCATTGCATTGCAGTAATGA
>JAFVLL020001129.1:0-49322 GCA_021397915.2 Tor tambroides | reverse complement strand
ACTATTTAGCAACTCGGATGGCATATTTATCCTAAAGGCAACAGCACGTATAATCATCCCCTGGAGTAAGCAGGTGCCATACTTAAAGTTATATAATCATAATAACATATACTCTAAATTGTTTATGGATTGAAAACCATTAGATCATTTGGTTCTGATATACTTACTACAGAAATTGTATCTTTTTGCATGACATACCGGTTTGTATATTATACAAGCAGTTTTAGTGTTTCATCTGTTCTCTGTTTAAAGTTGAATATAACGCTGCACTGTAAATATTTCCAATATTCATACAGTATGCACACAACTGTTCAAAAGTTTGGGGCCGGTAAGATTTTTTAAATGTTTTTGACAGAAGTCTCTTAGACTCACCAAGGTTGCATTTATTTGATCAAAAGTACACTAATATTGTAAAATATTACAATTACTATAGTCTATTTGAATATATTTTAAAATGTAATATACTCCTGTGAATTTTCAGCAGCCATTACTTAAATCCTCAGTGTCACATAATCCTTCAGAAAGCATTTTAATGTGCTGATTTGGATAATATGCATGCTTCTATGTATTTTAATTTAGGATTAGCACAGCCGTTTAATGAAATGGTATATTTAATATCTCATCCAGATAATTTTACAATAACAAGGAGAAAAAATATATTAAATGTAATCCATAGACTAAATCTGAACACAGACTGAAACATACAAGCCTGCAGGTAAAATAGTGAAAGCCTAAATTGATCAAATTCAGATTAGAAGATAACAGGCAGTCCAGGTCCAGAATGTAAAAAAAGCAGCTGTTTCATAATTTAAGACACTAGCCGTGACTCAAAAACTAATGGGCCGTCTACCTACACAGACAGTATTTGGGGATATCATAAACTTGTGTTTTGAACATTTATTGGCACGCCTGTGACGCCCAAAAATGCTGTCTAGATATGTTGGGAGCTCACTTGGGTTTTGAGAAAATGCCTGTCAGTCAGTCTATAAGAAGATAGTTCCCCACCCTGTGCTTATTACCCAATGCGTACTTAAGTCAAACTTCAACCAGCTACTACAAAAAGCAAGCAAGTGTCCAATGAACAAGTAAACTTAGATCGAACAGACACACACACACACACACACACACACTCACTCACTCGTACTGGGCTTGTCTGGTCAAGTCTTGCTTCGAGGGCTTACTCATTCTCTAGCTTTACCAAGTAGTTAGGCACTTTGGTCGAATGAAATGTCTAAGTTAACATTTAAAAGAAACACGTCATATCGCTTTTAACACTTCGTTGCATTTTAATGCCGACTTATAACTATGAATCACGCACTTTGCCGTACTTCAGTTATGAGTCTGAAAAGTAGCGAAATGTGAAGAACCGTTTGTTTTGAATACAGTGTTTGCAAACTGTAAACTTGTAGTCCAGGAATGCACTTCAAGACTGTACACTGACATTCCTCCGTGGCACGAAGTATCGGATTAAATGTGTTCTCACACAATCTAACAACACTCCTCGATGAAACGTAAAGTAACCCTAACGTTACCTCATTCTCCATATGCCCCACGGGCAACTTCTGCCAGGGGTCTGCAAACTGCGCCAGCGGCATCTTCAAGTCCCGACCTGTAACTGACGATAGCCCCGTGAAGTGATTTGACGCTGTCAGTCACTGTAAAGTTGCACTAAAAGACTCCCACAAAGAGGATGGCCCCTAACTGACGCGTAAACGAAAGAAGAATTCAGTTCAGTTGCCTTCCGGGTAGCTTTGTACTTCTAAAGTGTCCGACTCCTCCTCCAAAAAAAAAAAAAAAATTCTAAAGATGTTTTTAACAGCAGAGTATACTCTTCCGTTTTCGCTCAACATGGCGTCGTCGCTCCGTTCACCTGTCTGTCAGAACGAGGCTGGAGGAAACGTCATCATGCGTCATAGAGCGAGTTACGCTGTGGCCACCCACTGGTACCCACCCTGTACGTTGGTGCCCAGGTAGTTTAATTGGTCAAGGAATGACATCTTGAGATATTAAATCTATTCAGAGATATTATATCTATTTAGAGCCTTTCTCATTTCGACTGCTTTTTCAACAACGCAATGTGAATCACATTGGAGCATCCTCTCTTGTGCTTCATTTCTGATTATCAAGTAGAACATTCTGTCTTGAAATACTTTGGTCACTAAATCAGTTTAAATCTCTTTTCCCCTCGTAGCATCCACATGTTTTCATTCATTATGTGACACTCAATAAATGAAGTGCACAATCAAAAACACTGCAGATGGAGGGGAATCACAACACCACTGCTGATAAATACTCATCCTGCAGTACCAGAGGGCTTAGAATAAAGCTGATTTGAGGATTGTGCCTTATTCTCACTCTGTGTTTTTGATGAGACCCAGTTTATGTGTGACCCATTTCTCCAAACCACTTTGGTTTATGCATTGTTCAGTGCTTTTGTTTGCTCATGCACTGCGTAAAAAGCAAAAGCAGCATGATTCACAAATAAAGAGTTCATTTCTTGTTGGCATGCCACATTAAAGGGAAATACTTTGTCATGGTCCCCTGAGTATTAATAGATGGGTGAGCTCCCAAACGTATGCTGTCTTTAGCTTTGGATAAAAGTGTCTGCTAAATGATTAAATGTAAAGCCTGACATCTAAAATAATAGTTAAAAAAATTAAAGGAGCAGTTAAACTTTAGACAAGACATATGTGACCCTGGATCACAAAACCAGTCATAAGGGTCAATTTTTCGAAATTGAGATTTATACATCATCTGAAAGCTTAATAAATAAGCTTTTGTTAGGATAGGACAATATTTGGCCAAGATACAACTACCTGAAAATCTGGAATCTAAAGGTGCAAAAAAGTCAAAATACTGAGAAAATCGCCTTTAAAGTTGTCCAAATGAAGTTCTTAGCAATGCATATTACTAATCAAAAATTAAGTTTTGATATATTTACGGTAGGAAATTTACAAAATATCTTCATGGAACATGATCTTTACTTAATATCCTAATGATTTTTGGCATAAAAGAAAAATCGATCATTTTGACCCATACAATGTATTTTTGGCCATTACTACAAATATACCTGTGCTACTTAAGACTGGCTTTGTGCTCCAGGGTCATATATATTAAAAAAAAAGTTTGCATATGTTTTGTCATATTTGATACACACATGGAACACAGTGTGACACAGCTCTCATTTGAGGAAGAAATAACACTGCAATTTTATTCAAAGGCCCAAATTGAATGAAAATATGGATAAGCTGGTTTACTTGAATGAGAAAAAAAAAAAAAGATTTCACAGCAAAAATTCACATTTAACACAATCCGAAAGGGACACTTTTAGAATTTTACTTGCTAAAAAGTATAAACTATATCAATCAGATGTGAGAAGGCATGTAGATTGTGTAAAACAAGTTTTTCACCATGTTTTGACCATGCTTAGAAATTCATGTATCAAATATTACAGACTTTATAGGGTTAAGGAATGTATCAGTTTTCATTTAACTTTATCTCTAACAAATGGTAGGTGAACATAAAGGTATCTACTCACAACAAAAGATTGTATTTGAAATATTTATTTGTAGTTGTATGGTATAAAGACCACATCGTATGACACTTAATCTTGTTGGCTCATCCTGGTCAATGCGACAAAGTTTTAACCTTGTGATTCTGATGCCCCCTTTAACATCTCAACAGCATCCAAACATCTATTGCAACATTGTTACATTCCCGAGATTTTAAACAAACATTCTTTTAAAACAAACCATTAATACACTGGAATTGCCACATGTGAAGTTATATCCCCAGTAACATTTTTTGTAACAAATGCAATTTTTCATAATAAGTACATGAAAAACAAAAGCCCTGTTTTAAATAAAAGTTCAAGAGAGTGAAAGAGTAAGAATCTATTTTTTAAGCCACTTTTTAAGCTGTTTATTTGAAATCTTATTCATCGTTTTTTTTTTCAATGCTTTTTTTTTTTTGTTTAAACACTCAAATCACTTGATTGAGTAAACACAGTGTTAAAATGCAACCAAAATGAAATATCCCATTTTAAATCCCATAAATATCACAAAAACATTGTAATATAGCCACACAGATTTGTAATTTATAAATGTCAATAAATTTTCCCTTTAAATATTTTGTCAAATTAGGGCTGCAAAATGTTTGCATTTCACAGACACTTCAGCCAAAACACAGACTCTTGTTGATATATAAAGTGAGAGAAGTGTGTGTGTGTGTGTGTGTGTGTGTGTGTGTGTCTGTAATGACTGCACTTTGACAGGGAGCAACAATGGTAGGTGTTTGTGATGTATGGACATGAGCTAAATATTCTGCCACTGCATGGACACTGGGTAATAAGCAATAGGGGCACTGGAGACATTTGAAATGTGCCGATAATTCCAAGCCAAATACCACCGTATTTATTCACATATTACATGCTATTTCCAATACGATGAAAAAAAATATCTAGGTTTTAAAATGTATAGTGAGGGTCAGTATTGTAATTGATGAAGACATCAAGAAAACAAGGCAATGATAACATGTGAAATGAGGCAACTTATCTCAGTGTGGCTGAGAGATTTGGCTGAGTTTCCCAATAACTGTCTATGAAACCTATATAGCCACATCGGAGGTGATCGTATTTTGCTGTGCGCTTCAACAGAAGAGGGTCAACTGGTAGGAAGAGGAGGGGACTTGGGATGATAAGGAAAGCGATTTAGCTGAGGGACTTAAGCTTGGTCCAGGGGTTCGTTCCACGCACTTCCATAGGAGGGTCATTGTAGAAGATGTGGTTGCAAAGATCATCCAGTGGAGGCTCGGGGTCTGTGGTGGCAAACTGAGCGGCATCTTCTATCTCCTTCCTTACCTCAACATCAATCTCCTGCAAAAGGTGTCAGTGTTTAGAGAAAGTGCAGAAGTGTCCATCTTTCAGCACAAAGAATCCTTTAGCATAATTGAGTAATCCCCATCTTAACTGCCATTGTGACTGACTCATTCACACTCAAGCACAACTGTAACTCAGTGATTGTGCCCTACTTCAGTCTGTCTCTCGTAAGCTTGTGCAGTCTCACCTTAAGCTCCTCCACGCTGGCCATGTTGTTGCTCAGCATGCGATCCTTCAGCATCGAGATGGGGTCGCTCTTACTGCGCACCTCCTGGATCTCCTCACGAGTGCGATAACTATGGAAATAATGGATAAGGGGAGCAAAGGTTGGCACATATGGGGAGGAGCACTAATAACTGAGTATTAGTATGAACTGAGTTCAGTAATACTAAGAGCTATGCGAATTACACTACCGTTTGGGGTCAGTACATTTTCTTTCTTTTTTTTTGTAAAGAAATTGATACTTTTATTCTGTAAGGACACATGTATCAAAAGTTGTATATATCAAAAGTTACAGTAAAGACATTTATAATGTAACAAAGCTTTTCTATTCTATTTCCGTTTCTTTAGCATCTTTTCCACAAATTATTTAGCAATACAACCATTTTAAACAGTGAATAAGAAATGATAAGAAATAAATGTTTCTTGATCACCAAATCAACTGGAGTGATGAAAATTCAGCTTTGTCATCACAATTTTAAATTACATCTTAAAATATATTAAAACAGAAAACTGTTATTTTAAATTGTTTTACATTTAAAATTGTAATAAAATTTCACAATATTATAATGCAGCCTTGGTGAGCTTAAGAGACTTATTTCAAAAAAATTTAGATATAAAAACACATTCATCTCAGTTACTAAAATCTTATGGCATGTGTCGTTCACTGTATAATGATGAACTCTTGAGTCTACTCTCCTGTCCACATATAACCCAGGAAGGACTGCTGGTTGCTTAAAGCAACAGTAAGCTTTGGTCGAGATTATATAAAATATTACCTGACTCCTGGGTCACTCATACTGTGTCCATGGTAACGATAGGTCTGCAGCTCCATCAGAATGGGACCCTACGAATATAAATTTCAGGTGTTTTATTATTGCTAGATAACTGCTTATATTCCATGAGCATATCTGCAAACAGAAAACATTTTATAAGGAGTGTAACAACTATCCTAACGTTGCCACTGTGAAATTGTCTCTATAAATACTGTGCAAAAACACATCAAATATCATACTTCCTAACAGAGCTCATTTTTTGTCATCCCTACAATTTCACATCACTCTAACCAGAGCTCACCTTTCCTGATCTGCAGTGTTCAGCAGCAAATTTGGTGGCCTCCCTCACACAAAGAACATCCATGCCATCCACCTACAAAGCCAGAGAACGGGTGAGGAGAAATTAACATGAAGAGTAAATTCAGACACAAGTAAAAGCATCCTGCATCATACCCTCAATCCAGGGATGAAATCGCCTCTCTTGTAGTAGTCAGTACTAGCCGCCGCTCTCTCCACAGAAGTACCCATGCCATATTTGTTATTCTCACAAATGAAGATGCAGGGCAGCTTCCACAGAGATGCCATATTATACGTTTCAAAGATCTGACCCTGCAGAAACAGTGCAAAAGCATGCGTGAGACCTCCCTGTACATACTCATTATAATGCACAAGTTGTTCAAATGGTTATAAGGCAAGGTAAAGCAGTACATGGACATCACAGAAGGCACATCTATGTGAATTAGCATCTAAATCAGTCATTAGAACTAGCATGATTGTTTGAAGCTGCGTGCAAGTGACTTACCTGATTTGCAGCACCATCACCATACAGACAGACACACAGCTCATTCTTGCCCAGGTATTTGCAGGCCAACGCTACACCTGCCCCAAGAGGCACCTGGGATACACACAAATAGTTATTCTTAATACATAATCAGTACTGGTCTCAGCTGTGTTTTCATGAAGAACTCATTTCAAATACCTGAGCTCCAACAATTCCGTTTCCTCCGTAAAAATGTTTAGTGTACATATGCATAGACCCTCCCTTTCCTTTGGCAATGCCTCCTCTACGACCTGAAGGAGAAATAGAGACGCATATAGAAGACGGATAGAATAAACAAACAGACAATCAAACACATCATAAATAAAAGAGAAAAATAAGAGATCAGAACTTTAATCTATAGGTTCTCACCAGTGAGCTCTGCCATGATCTCACGAACTGAGCCCCCTCTAGTGAGAGTGTACCCGTGGGCACGATACGCTGTGATTAGATGATCTGATAGATTAATACCTGCCTCAATACCCACTGCACACGCTTCCTGTTAGAGGACACAATGCACTTGTAAGTGTTTTCAACATCTGAAGCAATTACAAATGACTTTTGCAACCATGTGAATCAAAACATATAATAATATTAAATTTGACTAATTTACATTGGCAAATTTAGAACTGAAAGAGTCTCTGATAATCTTGTGCTTGTAAAGATTATATCTGTGTGTTTGCAAAGTATGTGTCACCTGTCCATCATAAAGGTGACAGAAGCCCCTGATGATCTTCTGCTTGTAGAGCTGATCGGCTTTGAGCTCCATACGTCTCATGGTCTGCATTGTGCGGTAGTACTGAAGACCCTCCTCTCTTGTAAGCATGGCCTGCAGTGGTGGGCCCTCCTCCAGCTTGTGTACGTCACATTTCTGCCAAAAGAAAAAAAAATGTTTATGCTTTCAAATGCATTGAGATGCATTAAGATGCATTAATGTTTTCGAAAGAAGTCTGCTCTGAGGCTGCATCTACTTGATCAGAAATACAGTAAAACAGTAATATTGTGAAATATTATTACAATTTAAAATAACTGTTTTCTATTTTATTATATTTTAAAACGTAATTTATTTCTGTGATGGAAAAGCTGTCACGTGATCCTTCAGGAATCATTCTAATATACTGATTTGGTGCTTAAAAATCATTTCTTAGTATCAATGTGTGGCAAAACGGGAAAAAGTCCGTGCCAGTTCTTGTATCTTACCCACAATTAGGCGGAAGTTTGGGAAAATGGAAAACTGAATATAAAGAGTAAAACGGAAGTGAAGGGGCGTGTGGGAAAGGAAATCTAAGCGTTACCTGACGCCTGATGCATGTGGCTGCTGCATGTGTGCATGTGTGCTGGATTGTGAATGCATAGACCGGGTGCGATTGAAAAAAAAAATCAAAAGAAATTTGGTTCCGCATGGTTTGCCGGTCGCAACATATCTCCAGACGAGACAAGTTCACCTGCTGAAGGTACTTTAAGATTTTAAACTTCTTTCTTACGTGAAGCCACATCGAACTTTCAAATTCCCTGACTCTTGTTTTTCCATGGCGTTGTCTATTCAGCAGCTGGCTGGCCGCCCCTAACGCAGTCTGAGTTACGCCGCCAACGCTACACACACACACACACATACACGCATTCAAATTCACCTGACGCACACACATTCATGCACTCATCCAGCGGGCTTAATGCTGGTTTATTGTTTTGTGTGTGTGTGTGAACTTGTGTGGACTGAGACTCTTATCAATTCTGAGTTGTTGTTTTTTGACTCTTTACGGGGTTTTTTTTTTTTTTTTTAACTCTTTGGATTGAATGCTTTTGAATTGAAAGACTGAACTGAACAAAGAGCAATACTGTTATTTACTCGTTTCCATTTATTGTTTTTTTTTTCCTTCCTCTTTTTCCCCAAATTGTTTAAATGCTGGGAAATTAAATATTGTAATTTTGTTGTATTTTTCTAAATAATATTCTTTGACTTGAGAAAAGCAAGCTCTATTTTGTAAGTGTATTATTTAAACCCAAGTTTTTAGTTTGTGCTATTGTGTGACTGGCACATTGTGTATCGGTGGCTTTGTTTGTGCCCAATCTTGAGTCTATCTGGGAACTAAAAACTAAAAAATATAAATTCTGACTTGACAAATTTAGTCTTGTCTGGCGCCCGAAAAAGAAAATGAAAGGTATTTAAGTTTAACCAACTCAAAATAATAATATGGGGGCCGCCACCGTTACAAATGTTGTAAGCTTAATGTGCTGTTTAATACATTTATGGGAACTGTGATGCATTTTATGTTATTTCCTTTCAAAATATAAATAGCTGAAAAAATGTCCTAACCCAAAACTTCTGAACTGTAGTGCATATTATGCACTAAAATAAATATTACATAATAAATTTAGCAACTGCTGATCTGATAAACTCACCTTAATATCAAAGGTGGCCTGAGGGGTAAAGTCTGCATAGGTCCTGGCAGATACCACCACTCTTGCACCCTAGAAAACATTAAAAACAAAAGAAAATACATTTGAAAAAAAACCTCTACTGAGAAAATAAGTGAAGATGATGTTAAAAAAACAACAAAAAAAAAGCAGTCGCACGGAAACACACAGATCTGACAGGAACTGAAATGTTAACCGTTAACAACCCAGGTCAAAGCACTCTGTCTGAAGCAGGAAGTAAGCCCAGGGAAAACTAAATATAACTGTAATAATCCAGCCTACATAACCACTGTAATTTTACTCAACAACTACATCAACAAACCTGCAAATCTAACACCAGTAAATCAACACACAGGCCTAGATGTGGAAAACTGACACAGTGCATGGTATCATCTACACTGACTTTCACATCTCTTTGATTATAGGTTTGGATGTAGAAAACTAAAACATCCCAAGGAATCCATCCACAATTAGATGCGGGACCAACATGCTGAGCAGATCTTTTGCTTCTGATATCTAACAGTCACAAAGAATGAATCAAGTTTGTAGAAGAACAATCTGTTTAGTGACTGAAGCGTCCTCGGTGCAAGCATTGTGAGTTGAAGTATGCAAGTGCTCTGGGTAAAGTGGAAGGGGCGTGCAGTACTCCATAAGGAGGGTTAAAAATGATGTTAAGCTGTGTATATATATATATATATATATATATATATATATATATATATAAAAGAGACAGTTTATAATTTTAACATAGGGGCTGCCAGTACTCACAGCAAGCTGTGGCTCTGATAAAGGAGTCTCTTCAGCCAGGCTGTGGGTGATCTCTGGGAAAGATTTATCAAGGCCCAGGAGGCTCTTGGCTGGTGGGGGGACAATGGGGGTCTGTGCTGGTTAAGCTGGAACTGCTGTTAGCTACTGCAGGGGTTAACCGTGCTGGATTGGCAGCTGGGTTAATAGGCGACTTAACTGAACTTACGACAGGTGATGGAGAAACATCTATAACGGGACTGATGTTCTTTTCAAATATAGGTTTTTCTCTTTCTGATACTCTTTCTGTAGCTGGAGGAACCACGTTTATTTCTTCAAAGACGGATGAACCACTGGTCATCACTGGTTCAACGAAACTTTCTTTCTGAGCTACAGCCTCTGAGGACACAACATCTGTCAGAGGTCTGTTGTGTGGCCCCAAGTGTCCTGAAAACTGGCCACTGCTAGTGCATCCTAAAGCTTTGTATTCTACTGGAATGTTTAACGGTATCTGTGTTAAAGGAGGGGAAACTAAAGGGCTGTAGGGTTGTGCATCTTTTAAGCATGAAGGGGGGTCGGGATCATGGTCATGTGGAGCGGTCAAATTAGCATATTCGCTCTGGACCGCCAGGAGCTGCAGAACGGCCCGGAGAGTGGAGGACTGTAAAAAGAAGGGCACAGGTCACTCCAGAGGCTCAGACTCAGAAGGCCATAAAAAGGGAACATTTAAAGGAACAAAAAGAGACTTTTAGTTATTTACAGACCACAAATAAGACATTTTACTGCACTAAATCAATAAAAACCTAATCTATGCTAACCTACACTAGGCTACTCACAGGCAATAAACAACTGTTGATGGCTACCAGTCAGATAACATTCAAATAGTCAAAATGGCCAATGTTGACACTGATTTCTAGACAGCAGGGTGCCCAACAATCAATATAATGCCAATATCCACATACATAATTTTCATTATGAGAATTGAGATGTACGCTGATATGAACTGAACATATTTTGTGCAATATTTACTCAGAATTAACTAAAAAAAAAAATAGTATGTACTGATAAAGCCGTTTACAAATTCTAAAACTGACACTGACATTTTTGTTCATCACATGGACATATAAATTTGGCCAAATCATATCACAACGGCCAACACCAGAAAGCCACAAAGTATCTCAAACAGGTTTCAAAGGATGTCTCTCTTCCTATAAAAAAAATTCTAAATCCACCAGAGAAAAAAAGGGTACTTTCCATGACAAAACTGGGAGTGCTTTTAACATACTCATCTGTCTCTCTCTGTGTGTGTGATTTAAAGGTAAGATGTGAGCTGTAGTAAATGGATTGGGTAAATAGAGCAGAATTATTCCCCTCAAACCCACAACACGGCAAACTAAAACAGCCACAATAATATGAGCAGTAAGTAAAAAGCATGTAGCAGAAGCATGTTTAATATGTCAAAACTCAGTGAGGAAGAGAGGATGATCTAAAAATCATAAGTGAGGAAGAAAGTCTTTGTAATGAAATCATTTCAAGCAAAAATAATAATCATAAAGTTCATAACCACGGAGAGAATAAAAAAACTGAAGAAAAAAGCAGATGGCAGAGAC
Source organism: Tor tambroides (assembly GCA_021397915.2). NCBI lineage: Eukaryota > Metazoa > Chordata > Actinopteri > Cypriniformes > Cyprinidae > Tor > Tor tambroides. The sequence continues at coordinate 37,865 of JAFVLL020001129.1, read as the reverse complement.
GTCACATCAATAAGCCCATTTCTAAAACTACCATCCTTACCTCTGACACTAGTTCGGCTCCCTTAAAGGCAGCCCATGGAACAGTAAAAAGGAGCAAATGTGATAATGAAAGAGAGAGAGAGAGAGAGAGCGAGAGCGAGAAATGAGAATTAGTAAAGAGAAAAAGATTGAGAAAGAAAGAAATAGGTAAATCATTATCACAAAAACAAATATGCTTGACTTCTTGGGCAAAATTCCATTCATTTTATTGTGCCAACAGACCAATGACATTCATTTCATTTCGTCGACAAATATTTTATTATTAGACTTAAGGTCACAGTTAGAGGAATAAAAATGACTCTCTGATTGCAGATGAACCGCAACTTTTAATTTCATCTAGGGTAAAAAATTAATCAGGGCTCAGGGAAAAAAAGACTGTTTTGAATTCCTTTTTTGTTTTATTATATTTTTAGGCTAGTTATGGGATTAATAAGGAGTTTATCGTCTCTAAGTACAAATGTGTAGCTCATTTGGAAGTATTTTTCATGAGGAAAAAAAACAAAGTAGGACAAATAAGAAACAGCATTTACATGTCAAACTAGCAATAAAGCATAGAGGTGTATAATCTAAAAAAGTGACTGGACAATTGTTTAAAATTAAAAAGCAATTCAAATTTGATTAAAGTATTTGAAGTCACTTTGAGGACACTGAGTAAGTATGTTATAAGGTTTAGGAAAAATATGGCAATTAAAATATTTAACAGGAAAAATAATGCCTCTTAATAACAACATTAATAATAATAATAATAATAATAATAATAATGACAATATGCATAAACATCATACTAATTTTTATATATTATATATAATCATTTTGGACACGGTTATAATTTTGTGAACTCCTACTTGACAAGGACTGAGTGGCATTAAACCATAAGAAACATAAGACGCTGCTGTCCACTAAATGTTGCATAAATCAGAACAAGAACCATCTGGACATTTGCCACTGGTCAGTAAATATGATAAAAGACAGACTGACTCTCTCATTGAAGTCACCTTTTATTTCTGACAGAGAATTACAGAAACAGACTACCACTTCAACCAAACGTTTTATAAAAATGTGCACTGTTTCTCATTTGTTACAGTGTTTTATTATAGGTTAGTTCAATGACAGCTTGTTGACTAACCAGTTTTAGACGCTACCCTCCCAGTGCATTTTAGCTAGCTAGCCGAGCTAAATCACAACAGTAAAATATCTGATTATATCTACATCAATAATAAAAAAAGAAATGCTACACTGGTCGACGTGAAATAACCAGCACAAACGTGAGAATTTAACAACAGTGTGTCTTTTATCAGGGTGTCAGCTGGGCCTTGTGTACCTGGGCAAGGTCAACATGGCATGACTGCGCTTCGTTAGCCCTCAAAACCTTCCTAAATTTGCTTTACTAAGCAAAGCAATAACGTTTCTAAATCAAGGGATAAAATACTTACGTTCCTGCTGGCGCTGCCCCTCAGAACGTTAGAAATGATGGTTAGCATCTTTCGCATACTATTAACCCACAGCTAACCAGAAACAGATCTTCTTCAGTCCTTCTCTCACACAAACCAGCCCAGCGACCGAGGTTTACACCCGCTGCAGATTCGCTGCAGAGTTCATTGGAAATACTGCCTCCTGCTGGACTGAGCCCACACTACACCAACATTCCTCAGGCCGTTCCAGGATCTCAAATGTACTATTCTGCTTTCAGTCATACACTACCAGTCAAAAGTTTTTGGACAGTAAATTTTTTTTATGTTTTTTAAAGAAGTCTCTTCTGCTCACCAAGCCTGCATTTATTTGATCCAAAGTACAGCAAAAACAGTAGGCTAACATTTTGAAATATTTTTTTCTCTTTTCTATTTGAACATATTTTAAAATGCAATTTATTCCTGTGATCAAAGGTAAACTCCAGTCTTCAGTGTCACGTGATCCTTCAGAAATCATTCTAATATGCTGATTTGCTGTTCAAGAAAAAAAAATATCATTATTATTATTGTCAATATTTAAAACAGTTGAGTACATTTTTTTTTCAGGATTCTTCAATGAATAGAAAGATCCAAAGATCAGCATTTATCTGAAATAAAAGCTTTTGTAACATTATACACTATACCATTCAAAAGCTTGGAGTCAGTTTGGAGTCAAAAGTGATGATAAAGACATTTATAATATCACAAAAAATTTCTATTTCAGATAAATGCTGTTCTTCTGAACTTTCTATTCATCAAAGAAACCTATTGTTATGTTTTCAAGCAGAAGAGACTTCTTTAAAAAACATTAAAAATCTTACTGTCCAAAAACTTTTGACTGGTAGTGTATATAAATACTTAAGTACTTCATGCATCAAAATATTCAAACAAAATATTTATATTTTCAAACCAAAGCATCAAACTTTGGAATGCAAGTGTATCCACAAACAAGGCCCACTTACATACAGAATTACATTTCAAAACAATTGTAAACATTTAATATTTATTTATTTATTTATTTATTGTATAGCATTGTAGGTAATGCATTAAATTACATAAAATATGGCATCTAACCTGATGACTTATAATTTTGTAAAGTCCAAATATGCTTTACAGATCTTTATTAGTAAGAGTTTGAACAATGTTTTTTATGCATGTTCAATAAACCATAAACAATTATTGCACATTAACCTGTGGGACAGTCCTCCAGACAGTTTACAGCACACAATTAAGGTGACAGTTAAAATACCTTTACAACATTAAAGAGAATCTGAAAACACAAAAAAGACACCCAAGGCTCCTGATCACCTTTGTGAACATGCCATAGTCCTGCTGCAGGGAGGCATGAGATGTGCAGATGTGGCCAGAGCAATAAATGGCAATCTCCATAAAGTAAGATACCAAAGACAGTGCCACAGGGAGACAAGAAGGACAGCTGATCATCCTTGCAGTGACAAACCACATGTGATCATGTGTTCCCCAGCACCCCTCACAATAATGTCAGGGAATTTGCAAACGCCTTGGTGGTAGAGTAGAGTAACATCTCACATCAAGAACTGGCAAATCTCCTGCAGTCCACAAGGATGAGATACACTGCAGTACTTCATGCAGCTGGTCAATCTTTTAATGTTAATACAAATATTTACACGTTAAGAAATTTGCTGGAAATAAAAGCATTTGAATGTCAGAGGATCTTTAAAATACAACAATTCTGTATTTGACTCAGACACAAAATAAAAATAGGTAACATATATATTCATATTTTTAAATGTACATTTTATAAAAAATATATCTAAAAATAAATTATCTATCTATATATATTGTCAGTGAGACTTGTGATGAATATGGCCAACTGAAATATTTATATTATTAAATTGATGAACCATTATTTGACTTGCAGGATGGAAAATTCTCAATTCGGAGGATATTTGATTGGACAAAAATGGATCTGTTTTCCCTGAAGACTGCACATCATAAATCAGTGCAATTGTGAAAAGTGAAGATTGGACATCCATGATTTCCATGTGTTATGTAACAGTAACCTTATTCCATAAATTCCAAAACATGAGGCATCTTTATAAATTAAAAATCAATATGAACTCAAACAAATAAAATTAGATTTCTCTCGATTTTTATTTAATTTATTTATCTATTGCATAGCTCGCCCTTTTGGTCAGATGAAATCAAGTGTCATGTGTTATTAACAATATATTTGTGAATAAATCTATGAGTATATCTTCTGACAGTTTTTGAGTCTTCTCTTGTGGCTCCATCTCCAAAACCCCTGTCCTCGTTCTTCTCTTGACCCAGCTTCACTGAGGACACGTTTGTTGTTTCTCGGAAGTGACGAAACCAAAGTACTGATGGCGGCTCACAGTTTGCTCCCGGATATGTACTGAAACGAATTTGATGGCGTCCGATTGGACTTTTTGCTTACTTGGCCGTATCTCTGAAGTCTTGAGATTCATATCGAACCTGTCGAGCACAAGAGTCGTCAATCCGAGGAGGGATAATTTGTTGTAGGGCTGGCTAGGTCCAGAGCTAGCTGCCTTGCCAATGAAATACAAGTCCAGTTAGCCTGTGATCGCAGAGGTTTGTTTGTGTGCGTGGCTACACACTTTAGGACGTTTGACATTTTAGCACACTACATTGTGTCACTGGCTGGTCCAAGTGCAGCAGAGTCTCTAGTTTCTGTAGTTTGGCTAGCCTCGCTGGCGTTACTTTAAAAGCAAAGAATCGGCGGGAAGTGGTTACCCGACCTGATTAGCTGTAGCCGTAGTTCCAGCTCCTGAAGTCATTGGTCTCTAGTGGATAGTGTGAGTCTCTTCTATGATTCACCGTTGCGCCGTTCGTCGACTGTCAGCATGTTGAAGACACGGCAGTGTTTACTCGGGATTCGCACCTTTCTTGGAGTGACGTCTAGAATATGGAGTTTCATTTTATACATCCTCAGGAAGCATCTACGAACGGTGAGCAAGTCAACATATGTAATGTGAATACACGTTTATATGTTCTGTATATAATGTATTCCGACCTGTCAACTGTAAATAATATATTTTTATTTACTTAAAAGCGCCTGTCTTCAAATAATCTTCAAAAGACAGCTCCTAGTATTGTTGATATGTTAGGAACTTTGTAACAGAGTAATCAGACCTATTGTTTATTTTAACCCTGTTCAGATTTTTGCAGTCCATAATCTGTTTAATGAGCTGTCACTTATGCAAAATTTTATGGCCCTCAGTGCAAACAGACATACACTATTCAGCTGGGCCACTGTAGGATCTGTAATAATAATCAATTAACTTGGTATATGAGAACAGAAATATGCTTTAGATTTGTTATATGCTACTTTAATAGTTATTTTGTGTTACTGGTACTCATTGTGTCGAAAAAAAAATTGGTTAGACTTTAGCACAGTGGTAAGTTCCAGATTGTGCCTAATTCTGCTGTACCTCTGTAATCCTGGGGGAGTGTGTTTATGATGCTGTATGTCCTAATTACTTTGGAATAATGGACTCCTACTATATGTTTAGCCTGCCGCCAAAGCAGTTACAGACTCAAAACTGTTAAAAGACAATACGCTCATTGAGAGAGAGATCAAATATTTCCAAACCGGGCCTTGACAATAAGAATTTTCTTGAAATAAGAATTCAGCTGCCCAAGAGTACTACAGTGTTTTCATTTGCCCCACATTAAAATAATTTTATACATGTTTTATTTATCATGTAAATGTTTTGTTAAAAAATAAGTTTTAATTTCTAATCATTGTTGAGAAGAATACAGCTATCATGTAATTTCATGACAGCTGTAATTTCATTAACATACCGTTGCTGGAAAACAGTGGCATAACTGATGCATCGAAGACTATAATGTTTGGGGGCTTCTCTGCAAAAACAACTCAAAATGACCTTGAGTTCTTTTACATAACTTCCTGAGCCAACAGGTGGCATGTGTGGCCTGATTACCTAGTAAATTATGATTTAGTGCTTTTACTGCTACAGCCTTTGAGGGTTTTTTTTCCCCCACATTATTAAGATTCTTTATTTATTTTTTTATTCATAAGTTTTATTCTAATCACACAAAACGATTTGCATTTTATACATAAGTCACATTACATAAGTAGATATGAAAAGTACACTGATTTTTCTATTTGCCTTACACTTCTGTGACTTCTTTTGGTAGCTGTTTTGGAGGTGTATTAATAGTCCAGTAGTGGCAGTATGGGGACATTCTAGGTGCGTGACCATATAGATGTCTGCTATACGATGCCCTCATCTGAGCTTTGCAACTCAGCGTGATGAAAGGGTGAAAGAAGAGGAAATATTAGGAAGAGAAATTGATAATGAAAAGAGCCAGAACTCTATAGGGCCTCTGTATGATTGCTCTGAATAATATCTGAATGTGTGTGTGTTTTGGGAGCGAGAAAAAATATATGACTGCATCATTGACTCTGTCTGCTGTTCTGTCTTCCACAGATAATCCAGTACCAAACAGTGCGTTATGACACATTACCTCTCTCCCCTATTTCAAGAAACAGACTCAGTAAGTTCTCTCACCCTTTTCCCCCTCTGTTATGTGCAGTTCTGTCCACTAGGGGAGCTTCTAACCACACAGCTGGATGCAATGTTGCAATTTTTTGAGGAATCATTTGTGACCAGAATCGGTTATATCAAAATTACTGTCGGCAAACGTTTGTTTTTTTTTAAGAAGCGAGTACCTTATACTTTGGGTAGAATTGATTCTTCTGTAAACCGTTCTGTAAAATTTACTTTTTTTATAAGAAATATTTAGAATATTTAGAATAAATACTTTTTCTTATCGAAGTGCAATACAAGTAATATATTTTGAAATGAGCTAAGAATATATATCAGGACTAGAGTGACTGAGTGGAAGAGGTCTCAGTTAGAAAGGGACCTCAGTCTTTTCATGGTTGAAATTCTTGTGGCATAGGATTGGGAGAGGTTGGTGGACATGAGATGTTAAAGTTTATGGGATTTCTGAACGTTGAATCACCACTGTGTGTGATGCGTATTAACCATCTGCTGCTTAGATGCGGTGAAGAGGAAGATACTGGTGTTGGATCTGGATGAGACGTTGATTCACTCTCACCATGATGGCGTCCTTAGACCTACAGTGCGGCCTGGTACACCACCAGACTTTATCCTCAAGGTACTCGCATAGACCACTTCTTATTGTCTATTGAAAACCTGATATTTATATTCAGCAAGCATGCATTAAATTGACTGTAAAGAGATTATAATGTAGATTTATAATGTTACAAAAGAGTTGTATTTATTCACTAACTTACTATTCATATCAAAGATTTCTGGAGAAAAGTATAATGGTTTCCACAAAAACATTAAGCAGCACAACTATTTCTAACATTGATAATAATAAGAAATGTTACTTGAGCACCAAATCAGTATATCAGAATGATTTCTGAAGTATCATTTGACACAGAAGACTTGAGTAATTGCTGCTAAAAATTAGTGAAGTGACGTGTGGCCAAGTACGGTGACCCATACTCAGAATTTGTGCTCTGCATTTAACCCATCCATGTGCACACACACAGTAGTGAACACACACCCGGAGCAGTGGGCAGCCAATGCTGCTGCGCCCGGGGAGCAGTTGGGGGTTCGGTGCCTTGCTCAAGGGTCTCAGTCGTGGAATTGAGGGTGGAGAGAGTGCTGGTTATTCACTCCCCCCACCTACAATCCCTGCCGGACCTGAGACTCGACCCCGCGACCTTCAGGTTACAAGTGCGATTAGCTTTGCCATCAGAGGAATAAATTACATTTTAAAATGTATAAAGAAAAACAGGTATTTTAAATTGCAATAATATTTCATAATATTACTGAATTACAGATTTGAAAAATGCAGCCTTGGTAAATAGTGAATTTTCATTACGCTTGAAAGTTTTTTTTGTTTGTTTTTTTTCCTTTCTCTCTTGTTCAGGTGGTAATAGACAAACACCCAGTCAGGTTTTTTGTCCATAAAAGGCCACATGTCGACTTCTTTTTAGAAGTGGTGAGTAAATTCTGTAATTTGAGCAGTTTAGCAAGCTAAATTAAAAATATATTTTTTAATTAGTAAATGTTGCCAATTTACTTGCATTTGTTTTGTGCACTAATTTTTCTTTTGACAAAATGAATTCACCAATATCTAATGAGTATATTGTCTGTGTGTCCTCTTGTCGGTATATGCCAGGTTAGTCAGTGGTATGAGCTGGTAGTATTTACAGCTAGTATGGAGATATATGGGTCGGCTGTAGCAGATAAGCTGGATAACAACAGGGATATCCTCAAAAGAAGATACTACAGACAGGTAAAAACCCACTGCCTCCACATTTGTTTCTGATAAGGTATTTTAGGACCAGTTCTTACTCTCTGCACAGACTTTTGTTGATTTATCCTGCCTAGGAAGTTGTTTTTCATGTCTGTTTGTTCAATTATTGAACCTGTGCATCTGTCTCTCTCTTTGTCATTTTTTTTTCTAGCACTGTACTTTGGATTTAGGGAGCTACATAAAAGATCTTTCTGTAGTACACAGTGATCTCTCCAGTATAGTCATTCTGGACAACTCACCTGGAGCTTATAGAAGTCACCCAGGTTAGAGATCTACATCTGTACATCTATGGCGAGAGCACATTCAAGATGATTTGGTATCAGTCCACTCTGATTTTCAAAATGTGATGTTAATTCTGTGTTTAGGGACACAAACATTCATCTTGTACATCTAGCAGGTGCACAAATTATTTTGTGTAATAAATTGTTTTAAGAATGTCATTTTATTTTGTTTTCACCCCCAGACAATGCAATACCTATAAAGTCATGGTTCAGTGACCCAAGCGACACAGCACTTCTCAACCTGCTCCCAATGTTGGATGCATTGAGGTATAAACATTTCTTAAAGTCCTGGTCATAGTAACCTCTTAATAATGACTAGGTCTACACAGAATTTATGCCCAGTAAAGTCTGCACAATTTGAAGATCTGTCATCATATCTGTCTGAATGTATACAAGTGTGGTGGGCTATGTACCGGTAGAAACAGCTGAGAAAGAAAACACATGTGTAACAGTATATTGGATCCAGGCAGCTCTTAAAGTGACAGCAGTCTAGTATTCCTGCTGTCTGTCATTCATGTTAATCAAACAACAAAAGAGAGAAAGTCTCTCACTGCTCTTGACTAAATCATTTTTGTAATTTTAACAATATGAAATATATATTTCATTTACACAGTGAAGAAATGTTGCAATTATGCAGTGTTTTCATACAATTGATTACTTTATATAGCATTTCTTATTTATTTGTTCTACTGTAGTTTTTTTTTTTTTTTTTTGTCCTATTGCTTGTAATTAGTTTCTTATTCTTTTTTTAATCGCTGACTTTTTACTTGTCTTCAGTAAGCTTGAGTTGTTGGGTTTTTATTTTTCATTTAGCCTAGTATTAGTTTTTTGTGATATTGACACTGGTGACAACTATGGTATCAAAAATTTTGATATCATAAAGACCTTATTTAAGGCAAAAATAACCATATTGTGAAACATATCGTTACCATGAAGTAAAATAACTCATATTGTGATATAAGACTTTGGCCATATCGCCCACCCCTAATGTATACATAGACCAAGAAGTCAAATATTATAATCATAATACAAAAATGCATTCTCTGTGACAGTGCACAAAGACTGATAAACTTGATTGCAAAAAAATTCCTGTGAATATTACAGGTTTGTTTCTTTATTTCTCTTCATAAAACAAGTGAAAGTGTTTGGGAGTTTTTGCACATGACTGCTATATCACCCATTGATATTTGAATTTTTGTCACGTCTTATGTCACTGTTTTTAGTAAGTTGCCCTTTCTGTGTTTTCAATCTCTTTCTAGGTTTACCTCAGATGTTCGCTCCGTCCTCAGTCGAAATCTCCACCAGCATCGGCTTTGGTGATCTTATCTGTCAGGGCCAGTCTCTCTGGTCGCCATCTGGTTTTTACGTGGCTCTGCCGGCTAAGTGTTAGCCTCTCCTGCGCTGAAACGGTCAGCCTCTCGTCATCGTGAGCTCCCATTAGTCATACGGACTCCTCTGAGGAAATGCTAAGAGTAGACATGGGAGGAGAGAAAGGAGAGACACATGATAAAGAAGCTATTACAGATAAACTCAAGGCAAATGGAGAGGCCAGCATTTTTTTTTTGCATTTTTTTCTTTAAACAATGGAAACTCTGCCTTACAGTTGTTGGATTCAACATGTGCATGATGGAGTATTTCTGAGTGAATGGGGGAGAAAGCTTCTGATTCCAGTTTTACCTTTCATTTTTTGGGGGGGGGGGGGCAAATGAATCAGTGAATGAGTTGTAACTACCAGTCACTTCATAAGCACTTATTCCCCCTTCCTCAATGTCTGTGTTTGTCTTTTTAGTTTCATATGACCTTAGCACAAGTGGTCACATGGTCTTATCCACTCATTCTCTCTCTAAGATTCTGTCCTTCCTCTCTCCTTTGTTTTTTTTTCTGTCTGCCATCTCAGGTATCTGGGCCTCTTCTCTGTCTTAAGAGCTGAGAGCTGTTAATACTGTTGTACTAATAGTATACTGTGGTAGAGATAAATGTACGATCAGCAGGAGAGAAAACTACAGTTCATTATTACAGCTTATGGTATTAATTTTCTGTGTATTTTTAAATGGCTCATATGTGAAACCTCTGGTTAAATCAGAGAGGTTTTCGAGGACGCATTTTTATATGCTCTTCAATATGGATACATCAGCCACTGAGAGAGAGACACTGAGCAACAAGGACTCTTCTATAACAGAAAAATAAAATGGAGCCTTTTGTCAACAACTGAAATGACAGTCTCTTCCACTTTTTGGGGGGTATTTTAGATTGGCTGAGCTTTGTAGAGTGAAGTATTCAGACTCTTAACCAATTTTTCATTTTACTGAATTACAGATCCTGGATTCTGTTTAGTTCTTTGTGATATTTAGATTTCAAAGCATCAAAACTATAAATGAATTTCAAGGCTGCATGAAATGAAATTTTATATTCTAAATGCATCGTATTGTGAACAATTCATTCATGCATGTTTCTTTTTTTTAACCTCATAATTTGTAATGAAAATACTTTACCATAACAGGCGATTGGCAGACTTTTGTACAATAGACTGCAAGCTCACATTCAGATTCAACAGCTGATAGATAAAACCAAGTCCAACCCTACATTTTTTTTTCTTTTCAACTGGGTGTACGTCACAATACAGAAAAAAGACCTGTCACTACTTCCATTGCATCACAAATTTAATGTGAGAATGTCATATTTTAGGTAAAGAGATTGTTCAAGCATTTAAATATTGTAAACTTAAGCAGTGAGAGGAGGTCTGTACCATTTTCATCATAATTGAGAATGACTGTAGCCCATTCTTCCATTTATATTTGTTCCAGATTTTTTTTTTTTTTCCTTAAGATGATGCACTACAACTTTTGAATAGTGTCACAAATTGAATTGGATCGGGCTTTGACAGTAAAACATTTACATACTCAAAATAACTTAATATTTTTAGCTAACTGAATCAGGTCTTGCATTATTTTGCTGTTACTTCTAATAAAAATCAACCCAATACCATATATAGCCATTTTTCATGAAGCACAAGCAGAACATATTTCTATGTACATTATTTATAAAAAACATTCTTATTATACAATTAATTTCATTGTTGCATTTAATTTAATTATGCGAGAATGGCTTTATGAATGGTTTACACAAAAATTCATTCTGCTTGTGTTTCATGAATAAGGCCCAGTGTTTAAAGTGTGGGCAATGTTGGATTTCTGCCACACTTTGAATTTGGTCGAAAACTCTGATACAAAATCTGACCCATTCACAGCAGGGTTAATATTATGCTTTTAGCTGTTCATCTTCATCTCTACATGATTTATAGTGGCTTCTTTTGTGCCACCCTACAATTAGTGTTTTGTAGAGTACATGAGGGCAAACTGATGCATCACTGCTCCACTTACATCGCCAAAGAAATTGTTGGCTTCACTGTGGCTTTGTGGCTTGTCTTCCAAATAATTCTGAAGGATGACTTTTTCTAGGAACTGCGTGGGTGGCTTGATAGTCAATGTCTACTCAGTTGTACCTTTTATTATTTGGGCATTTGTTGAACTAAATTTTACTGTTTGATTAAAAAAACAAACAAACAAACAAACAAACAAAAAAAACCTTGTAAGGTACCCATCTATGACCAAAATTTTTACATTTTGTTACATTTACAGGTGTTACATTTTGTCCTTGTTTTACCTAAACAACCCTCTACCATATCCCCTTACGAGAGGAAGTCCACTGTTTGTAAGCAGGCTTTCCAGTTAAAATACCAGATGTGTTTTGATTGAACTTGATACTGGTCTGAGGTTTCTAGTGACTAATTTGTCAAATGTAGGCGGCATTTTATTTGATCTATTTTAGCGTCTAGCTCTTACAGTTTCAGGTAATGCCACGTAGGCCTCCTGGCTACTGTAGACGTAAATACGCAGCTGACGTGATGAGACGTGCGCCGCCTCCCTTGTTCCTTGTTATTGGATATCCCTCCGCCCTCCGACGCAGTTGTCCAAAAAAAAAAAAAAAAAAAACCTAAGCTAGTTTGTAAACACCATCGACGGCAGATTTTCTTGGAGATTTTTAAGATCTCCCAGCCTGTGACAATGAAGTTTATGTACAAAGAAGAACATCCATTTGAGAAGCGACGGTCCGAAGGGGAGAAAATCAGAAAGAAGTACCCGGACAGAGTGCCTGTGAGTCAGACAAATGAACTGTTTTTGTCAGGGCCCCGCTCTCACAGATAACATAAACCGAGGCATTACACAGTGACAACGCTAATTTATGAGGGGAAACCTTGGGGAAAAAATCACTAGTCTAAAAACACGCGAAATCATACATGTATATGGTTAATTAATGACTTGTCATCGTCGTTTTAAGCTGTCCTTCAAATATGAAGGGACTGGCGTTAGCGTCAGTTAGCTTCCGTCTCGATACAAAATTGTGGCATCGTTTACAGTACAAGTAATAGAATAACCAACATCTTTTTTTATAATATTATGATATAAGTTTACATTTATTACATGTTAAGGTATGAAATATCATATAAAGAGAGAGCGTCTCTGCGAATCATTCAAATGAACCTTGTTATTTTGACAGAGTCGAGGACAAAATGACTAGAATATGAAATTTTCTGACACATTACCATTTGACCTCACACTGGGTTCATTTTCAGTTGCATTATGTGTCGTCTGTCAAATATCAGCAGCGAAATTTGTTAGAATGGGAATGTGCCCTAAAATGGGGAATTCCCATAAAGTTATTGTTATTATACTAGTGAAAGATGCTGTTGTTCTCACATTACTGCCAGTGTTTATTATTACCAGCAGTTGTTTTGTTTTCCACAGGTGATTGTCGAGAAAGCTCCCAAAGCCAGAATAGGAGATCTGGACAAGAAGAAATATCTCGTCCCGTCTGACCTCACAGGTTCATTTCCTTGAACAACACAGAATAATTTGCTTAATCTTTAATAGTGTTAAAAATATGAAGCATACACATTGACATTTTTTTTCTGTTTTCTGAAGTGGGGCAGTTCTACTTCCTCATTCGGAAAAGGATCCACTTGAGGGCCGAAGATGCCCTTTTCTTCTTTGTCAACAACGTCATTCCTCCCACATCAGCCACTATGGGGCTGCTTTACCAGGTACATCTTTTGAATGTATCGGAACATAATTATTTTTGTTTGTTTTAACAGAACCTTTTGCACCTGTTTGTTTATATCAGTAGAATTCAGAAAATGTCATTTTTGATTAACGAGAATGAAGCATCTCTAAACTCTTCATCTCTGTTTCTATGTTGTAGGAGCACCATGAAGAAGACTTTTTCATTTACATTGCCTACAGTGATGAAAGCGTCTATGGTGACGTTTTGAGAGATGTCTAAACAAATTTCTTGCCCCACACTACCCTTCCTTGAAATAAAATGATCAATACGTTAGGCCACATGAAGTGTACATGTTGAATGCACTTTCATACCCTCCTAGTCTGTTTATGAAATATTGTTTGTACTCTATGCTGCCTGCGTATTGTTCCTTCCTACTTAAGAGTTCCTCCCTCAGTCTTGCTTTTAGGCAGACCGGATACAACCTATGTCCTGGTCTGTTTCAGTAAATTAGTGGTACTCATATCCATAAAAGCTTTTTCAATGTTCTACACTTCTCCTTTCACCTTTTCTCACTTTCCCCCAGCACCGACATGCATCCTGCAGTCACTTTGCTACTCTGTCGATCGTTAATGTTTGGTTCAAGTTTGTTTTTTGGCCACCATATTTGCACAGACCAAAATAACTGATAATACTGGACTATCATACCATGTAATGTGTGTGAGTGTGTTTGTGTACCATTGCCAATAATTATTATTTTTAAATGAGTTGGGGTTGCTGTTCATTTGAATAAACTGGTTAAAAGATTAAAAAAAAAACGTTTATTTTCAGTTGAGATGCTATAGGAGATTGCTTGTTTATGTTTCAGTTTTTTTATAATCATTTATTATTAGGTTGACGTTCATGATTGGCCTTTTTTTTTTTTTTGGTTTGTATTGTATTATGGATTGGTGTGTTTTGTTCCTTTTCCCCTAAAACCTTTAATTGTAATGGTCACCAATGATCAGCTTGCCATAATTATAAACCTGAGGTAAAAAGCTGCCCGTGTCAGTCTTTAATGGGTTTTGAATTATGCTTTTCACACATATCTGAGAATATCTGTTGAGCATAAGCATGTTAATAGATAGATCAATTGGGGTACATACAGAAACAACAAAATAAAATAAAAAGATAGGAATAAAATAAATGTTTGAATCAAAAATTAACACATTTAACAGCTTTGTTATTTTTCAAACTTTATATTGTTTTAGGTATTGCTGAAAGTCTGCCTTCAAATTTAAAAACATGCTTATTTCCCACATATTTACATTTAGGTATACTAAATTTAGCTAATATATTTTATTTAGATAATAGCAGATTATGTAAATGATATTCCTTATAAGACTTGTCATAAGTGGAGAAAAAAACGAATAAAATATTTTCAAAACAGCTGAAAGCTGGGCTGATGAAACATGCGTTTCATTTCCGCTCTCTGACACGTGCCGTCATCAGGACACGCCCACAGCGGAAGTGCGCCAAACTGGGTTTCCTGTCATTTTTATTTTGGTTAATTACTGATACACTTGTTTATTTTTCTTTAAGGAAAGCCTTCAGACAAGCGCAGCATACTTTTAATCTCTGAAACGGACAAAAGTGCGTTACATGAAGATTCCACGAATGTCACTGCAAGAGTTTTATTTAGTTCGCTGATTTTGCAAGCTAGCTGACTAAGCTGTTACTTGAGCCGTTAGCCTGCTGGCCTAATGGTCAGGTGTTAACGCAGCTTACTGCAAACAGAAAATACTGATCACTTTCGTCTATAAAACCGAGCGTATGAAAGACGATTTCATTGGACAAATGAACTGAATCGACTGTCAAAACGTTCAGGATACTACAAGCATAGCCAGCTAGCTTGTGAAGCCGTTATAGGGCTAACCCAGTGCAGGGAGTTTGCTCTTTTACTGCCTTGTATTGCTTCTCAGATTACCACATCTCTTTCTTCTAGTTTATATTTTGCTCTAACTCGTAGTCTTTGGTTTTTAGAATTGATATGGTAAGTTGGTTAAAACAACGTTAGCAAGGCTTGTCAACTTTTTGACAGCTGCCTTAGTTTGTGTTTGTGATGTGTCATCTTGAACCCGTCAAATGTCTAAATTGTGCTGTACAGCTATACTAAGAATGTTCTTGGCTCTGTTATGGTTTTAACGTTGTCATTTAACAAGGTTAAATAAGTTCCAGACTATCGGTTGTTGAATTGTTTCTCACTCTGACTATTCTAGTTGTGGTAAGGCCACTAAAACCCGAATTCAGTCTTAGTGGACTCAGTAGTGACTAAAAATGCAGATGCTGATATTTATGTTGTAACATTCTTTCTGACATCTCGATTCCAGCTGGCACCGCCAATCCCTACCATCATGCCGGCTCTTCTGGAGAGGCCCAAACTGTCTAATGCCATGGCACGTGCCTTGCACAAGCACATTATGAGAGAGAGGGAGCGGAAGAGGCAAGGTGAGCCCAGAATTCCACTTTCCCTTTTTACTAAAATAAAAAAATAAAAGAATTTCCATGTTCATGTAGCTCTCTGGTGCTTTGTGTGAATTATAGTGTTGATGATGTGCACTTTGTGTCTTTCTCAGAGGAGGAAGAGGTTGACAAAATGATGGAGCAGAAACTAAAAGAAGAGGAAGAGAGGAAGAGGAAGAAAGAGATGGAGGAGAGAATGTCCTTAGAGGAAACAAAAGAGCAGGTGCGTCTGTATGATTGCTGCATTCTAATACTTGGATTATAAGCGATGTTGGAATTATGTCTCAGGACTCCCGACCAACCCTTTATATCTCTCTGTCACTCTCATTAGATTTTGAAGATGGGAGTGAAGCTGCAGGGTCTTCAGGAGGAGAAGCATCAGCTTTTTCTGCAGCTGAAGAAAGTCCTACATGAGGAGGAGAAAAGACGACGGAAAGAACAGAGGTACGGAAAAGAGAGCTGGCAAATTCAGATGTCAAATGTGAAGGATCCTTAGATCCTCACATGCAAATTGATTGTGTTGTGTTTTAATTTTTATGTTTTTTAATTCATTTATAATCATTTATTCACATAATCATTTTATAATCATTAGTCATTCATATGATTTATTATTTGATCATTTTTATTATTTGATTTTTATTATCATTTATCATTATATTAAGTATCTTTATTGTTTATTCATTTATTATGTTTATTCATTCATTTATTATGTTTCTATATTTTATATTTTTCTTTGCTTATGCATTTTCATTGTTGTTCAATCTCATGCTTGTGGGGTTTCATGAACTGTTTTGTCTGTATGAATAGAGATAGATAAGGGGAAATGTTTATGGAAGCCCAAGGTTTATGGGATGTTGCTGTGAAGCAGTTTTGGTATAACAGTACATGTTGAATTTGTGCTGGTCAGACGAAGTTTGAACATTGAGACATACGCAACTAAGATTGTTCAATAAACTCTGTTACTTTTTACCATCATCACTTCGTCTCCTGCTTCTGCTCTTCTCTGGCTTTTCTCGGTCAACTTCTTGACTGACAGAAGACTGTTAAACACTCATTTTGGGTATCAACAGCTCTGCTGACTAGTTGTTCTGTTACTGGACAAACTGATATTTTCTGACGGGATCTGGCATCTGGGGCTGGATCCTAAATATTATCTGGCGTGGAGACCCGATCTAACAAATGGAAAAGTTAAGTCTCCACACCATAAATAGTATATCAAGCCCCAGAAGCCAGATCCTATCCATTTCGTCTGAGATCTGAACCAACTAGTCAGCATAGTTCTCTGGCACCTAAAACCAGTGTTTTGTCTGGTACTCAAAACTGTTTTAACATTCAAGAAGTTTACTGAGAAAGCCAGAGAAGAGCAGAAACAGGAGACAAAGTAATGATGATAAAAAAAAAAGAGTTTATTGAATAATGTATTTTTCAAAGCCCAGACTTTGTCTGACTGTCACTAGTCCAACAAAAAAAAGAGTTTTGAATTTGTAATATCTTACAATATTACAGTTTCACTGTATTTTTTCAATGCTTTGGTGAGCATAAAAGACTTTGTATATATATCTTGTATATGTATATTTATTTATTTATTTATGAATGACAGGAAAAATTGTTATCCAAAGCTGTCAGAATTTGGAAATGACGTTTGTTAATCAGTTTATTCTAACTAGAATTCTTTCATATGTTTACAGTGACATGACAACTCTGACTTCGGCAACATACCAGCCAAACATGGCCATCCACTCCGGGCAGCACCTTCTCAGCATGCAAGGTGACCACCATTTGGTATCTTCAGTGACCTGTCAAAGAAGTATAAAGCTGTAACTGTCAGAATTTCATAGAAATGCCCTTGAATAATGACTTCACCGCTTGTTTTGCCTCAGCAGGTCAGGTTAGTCATGGGCGTCCAGGTGCTCTTCTTGGGGAACGCAGCAAACAGCTCTTCCAGTCTCCAGTGATTCCTGTGAGTGTGATATTTTAATGTAAATCAGTCTATTTGTAATAATAATGAGGGACACCTGGTTCAGCTACCATTCAACAAATTGCATTTTTTTTTTTTTTGGTGTGTGTGCTTGTGTTCATTAAAACATTATTGGCTGCTTGCCACCACCTCAGACGCGTCATTTCCAGTCTCAGCCGGGATTCAGTGCAGGTGGAACAGAGCATGGCCAGTATTCTGGAGGCCAGCCGAGTCACAGCCCTTATGGAGTCACTCAGCCTCAGCATACATCACCTTTTGCCTCCAGTCAGCCGGTGCCAGCCAACTATGCCAGTGGTTCACAACTTAGAGGTAACTTGTTTGTATTTTTCATTAGTGCATATGTTTAGATGTGGATATGTGTTACTTGCTTGTAAGATGTTATCATTTTCTGTTTCCAGGTGCATCAGCATTCCAGGCCATGCAGTACCTGCCCCATCAGCAGCAGGGCTATGCGGTCCACAGTCACTTCACCTCTCAGCCAGGTTTGTGTAATGGGTCTGTGTGTGATTGAGTTCATGTTGCTACACTGTAGCATTCTTTTATAATTAAATAGTATATTTAAAGCTGCAGTCTGTAACTTTTTTTGTTCAAAATTTACAAAAAAAAAATTTAATAAGTGAGTACGTCATGAATCCATATTCCAAATCGTGATTTTGGCTTTTCCTGAATCACTACAGTACACCTATAAGTTTTATATTCTGACTATTTTAGACTGGATCTGGTAGGAACCGCTGCGGAGTAGCCCAGTACCTGCATGATTCGTCATAGACATAAACAGAGAGAAGTAACTCCGGCTACAATGTTCTTCTGCAAAATGTGCAGTTTTGTTTATTAACCACTAGAGCACCAAAACTTACGGACTGCAGCTTTAAATATGTGCGGCGATAAGCGATCACTAATGTTGCAGCACATAAATAGTGTTTCAAATCAGCCAATCTAATCTAAGGTGCAATTTTAGTTAGGATAACAAATTCAAAAGTTAGGGGTCAGTTTGGTTTTAAAAGAAGTATCTTACGCTCACCAAGGCTGCCTTTATTTGATCAAAAATACAGTAAAACAGTAATATTTTAAAGGAACACTCCACTTTTTTTGAAAATAGGCTCATTTTCCAACTCCCCTAGAGTTAAACAGTTGAGTTTCACCGTTTTTGAATCCATTCAGCCGATCTCCGGGTCTGGCGGTAGCACTTTTAGCTTAGCTTAGCACAGATCATTGAATCGGATTAGACCATTAGCATCTCGCTCAGAAATGACCAAAGAGTTTGATAATTTTCCTATTTAAAGCTTGACTCTTCTGTAGTTACATCGTGTACTAAGACCAACAGAAAAAAGGAAAAGTTGCGATTTTCTAGGCCGATATGGCTAGGAACTATACTCTCATTCTGGTGTAATAATCAAGGAACTTTGCTGCCGTACCATGGGTGCAGCAGGCGCAATGATATTACGCAGCGTCTCTCACAAATGTCTCCATGGTTGCAAGGCACGCTCCCTGTGCAAGCAGCGCTGCGTATATCAATTATCAAAACTCTCTGGCCATTTTTAAGCGAGATGCTAATGGTCTAATCTGATTCAATGATCTATGCTAAGCTAAGCTAAAAGTGCTACCGCCAGACCCGGAGATCGGCTGAATGGATTCAAAAACGGTGAAACTCAACTGTTTAACTCTAGGGGAGTTGTAAAATTAGCCTATTTTCAAAAAAAGTGGAGTGTTCCTTTAAAATACTAGTACAACATTTTTTCATTTTTAAATTTGTCGATGAATAAGAAGTCAAATGAATCAGTATTCAATTGCAATAGAAAACTTTTGTAACATTAGACATATTTTCACTGTCACTTTAAATGAACAAAAAAGGCATCCTTGCTAAGTATTACTTTTTTAAAAATGAAAATCTTACTGAGCCCAAACAGTAGATGGCAAAATGTGTTCGGTAAATTTTTGAACAGGGCCTGTCCCACATAAGTGTTAATTTTCTCGTCATCGTTTTGGCAGACACCTTCGTAATCTTTCTGTATTCCTTCTTTCATTCCAGGTTACATCCCCAGTGCTGGGATTCCCCTGCAGAAACAGTTGGAGCATGCTAACCAGCAGTCCGGCTTCACAGACTCGGTAAGTAGGGCTGGACAGGATGTAAACTCTGATAAATAGGAACAAAGGAAGGTCAGCTGCTTTGAACAGCTGAGTGCATAGCTTCACTGGATGCCTGTGTCTGTGAAAACATTACTCATATTTGTGTTTTCAGAGTCCATTGAGGCCCATGCATCCGCAGGCTCTGCATGTCAACGCTGCAGGTTTGCTGCCTACTCCCTCTATTGCTGTCCAGATCCCTCCTGGCAAGGTCAGAGCCAAGCCAATTAATGAAATCTATCTTACCATAGTCTTCCTGCTGCATTATTGCAGCTATTCAGTTGATTAAGTTAGAGGGAATTCATTGATTTTTAGCCTAAAATAGTAGCGTTTCATTGCTTTTGTTATGTTTTGGACATAAATGTCTTGCTTTTTTTTTTTTGCACAGTCTGGCTTACCATATGCACATCCACCAAGGCCAGCTTCCCCAGGCACATTCACGCATGGAACGCCCTCACAACAAGCACATGCAGTGAGTTCTGTCCAAACCAAGTATATTGTTTTAATTATAGCATGTATGTACATTTATTCACTACTGTTTAAAAGTTTTGGTTCAGTGAGAGGTTTTTTTTTTTTTTTTATTATTTTTTTTTTTTTTATTCAGCAAGCATGCATTAAATTGATCAAAAGTTACCTTAAAGGCTTTTACATTTTTACAAATATTTTCATATTGAATAAACGCTGTTCTTTTGAACTTAATATTCATTAAAGAATCCTGAAAAAATTGTGAATAACATATATATTATATGATATCACAGTTTCCACAAAAATACTAAGCAGCACTTAACTGTTTGGCTGTGATGGCTGCTGAAAATTCAGCTTTGCCATCACAAGAATAAATGACATTTTAAAACATTAAAGTAGAAAACTATTTTACATTTAATAATATTATTTTGAAATATTACTGTATTTTTGATGAAATAAATGCTTTGGTACACGCGATTTTTTTTTTTTTTTTTTTTTAAATCTTACCAACCTCAAATTTTTGAATGGTTGTGTGTATGTATATAATATATTAATTACATACACACACATATATATACATATATACATACACATACATTTTATATATATATATATATATATATATGTGTGTGTGTGTGTGTGTGTAATAAATATATATATATATATATATATATATATATATATGTATATATATGTATATGTGTATTTGTTTATTTATTTATTAATTAATTAAATTGATAAACATCAGATTTCTGACCAAGAAAAATTCAATAGTGAATTTCTAAAAAATATAACTGTTTATGTAACAATAATTGTGTAACAATAATTTAGTGTCTGATTAAGATCTTTCTGAGGAAAGTGACATTCTTTTTTTTCTCCTTTTGTTGCGCAGGCTTCATTTCAAAGCTCTTCTCAACCAACCCCTCGCCACACCTACCTTTCTCACAGCCAATCAGGCCAGAGGTTTTACCACCATGGCAAATAGCTATTCATTTCAGTCTAATGATGAATGTAAGGGTTTGAAGATAAGATTCACCACTTACACTTTGAAGGCTTTTGGATTAAAGCTAAATAGCACACAATGCTTGGCATCATAGTGTTATGACGTAGAACACATGACTGCGTTGCTGTCACATGCAAGTCATTTTCTCTGTTATTCTTCAGATGGTAGACCTCCCTTTGCAACAGGGTATGCCTTTCATTTCAATATTACAGTGGGATGTGTCTGAAAGTTTCTTTTATGCATTTGAAGACGTCGGCAACAGCTGTGCCAACATTAGTAACATTATAATACTACCATTAAATGACACAACTAGAGCTAAATGTGGTTTTAAAACTAACTAAACAATGTAGGAACAGATTAGAAGACTATATTTCCATGTTCTGTAACAGACCTCCCACTCAGGGCCGTCTATAAATTGCATTAACATTGATGAATGCACCTTTTCCCTAATTCAAAGAACAGGGAAATAATATTTTCATATGATTTTAAATTGTAAATGTAAGGTTTTTAGCCAACCAACTGAATTTCACAAAATTGCACTTAAAAAAACAAATTTTATGAATAATCTGTTTAAAAGAGCTTGTTAAAACAGTAATAAATGGTTGTGTAGAAAAAAATCTTTTGACTTTGATTTTTCTTTGGTCTCTATTGTTCTTTTTAGTGTCACTAAATTATGCGGTTGGGTGGAAGTGTGTTTCGATATTAGCTTAGCTTATGTAAATACCTTGATGATGATGAAATACATTCAGCACTCTCAACAACATTTCTTTTCAATTTAGATCTTTTGTTTTTCGTAGGCCGTTTCTCTTAAATACTATGGAAATCCCCAGTACTATAGCCCACATATCACTTCACCTCATCTTGAAAGCATGCCACTCTTTTTAGTCTGTCCTAGCCTACATTTCCCTTAAGAGATCAGGAATAGACTATTGTAAGCTGAAGGACTACTTCTCTCTCTTTTTATTAGATAAATCTTAATCATAAGGTAAACAACTTTACAGCTTCCCATCTTAAACTCCTAAACATCTCAAATTCTGAAGCCATTATAAGTAAATCACTTGTTCTCATTATTGTTCTCATTAAATCTCACTATTCACTTACATGTTCTCAAAAACTTTTATGGCTTTCTTTTGTGGAACACAACTGGAACATTTTTTGTGGTTCATAGAAGAATAAAAAAGTTTGGAATGTCATGAGGGTAAGCCAATAATGACCAAATGTTTATTTCTGGATAAACTGTACTTTTATCAAGTTATGAGGTCACCTGACAAGAGTACTGTTAGTAAAATGCTATGGAAGTGTGTGGTTAGCCATCAGAGACTTCCAAATGGTCCTCTCAAAAACCGCTAAAACTTGGCAGGAAGTTATGGAGGAAGTTGTGTAGGTTGGGACTTGTCTGCCTCCCTTTCCGTACCACTCCTTTCACAGTAATTATATTTGCTGAAGGGTCTGAGAGACACCTTTTTGTGGTTGCATCTCAAAGATGAGATTAGTTTATGTAAAATAATTTCATAAAACAATACACATTCTAAATGTGGTCCAGTCTTGAGTGTTTGTGCTTATGTGCAAGTATGAATGAATATGAAGTGAATATCTGCTATAAAGATGTGTCAGTATATGCATGTAGAAAAAGAGCGGGAATTAGAGATGTATGTGTGTGTGTGTGTGTGTGTGTGTGTGTGAAAGAGTGAACACAAATTTAGCTGTTGATTCACCTCCGGCCCGCCCACTTACTGTTGGCCTCAGCTGTTTTCTTTTTCAAACTGCTCTCTGTCTCAAACCGTCAAAGAGCGAGCCAAAGTGAGAATGAGAACTATGTGACACTGAGTGATTCATGTTGAAGATGACATAAACCAAGCTTCTTGAAGAAATAAAAGGCTACAAAACACCTCAGTTCACTCCTGTGGGTTAACCTTGAGTGTGTGCTCAGTGAATAATAATGAACCCATTTGTCAGTGAGCTCATGTGTATGTGATAATCCGAGATTTCATGTCTAACTCTGAAACAGCTATACAGTCACTGTTTCCCTTTCAATTTTCCCCCGAAAAACCAAACCTCAGATCGCAACACATTACCCTAGTCAACTCGAGGACAAGAAAAAATCAAAAGTGAAACTGCCTGTCACCTCTTCAGCTGTTTTATCAGATTCAAACGAAGCCAGTTGTTCGTCACATCGCTCTCAGTGTTGTGTTTAATGCAGCGTGTACAATGTGATGCTGGTCAGTTAGTCAAATTAGGACAGTGACGTGAGAGGCAACATGTGACTAAACAGGCGGGAAGATTCAGCTCATCGGAAGAGAATGAGAGAGCTGCAAAATGTGAGAACCGAGCACAAACAAGACAGTACGAGAAAAGCACATTTGGTCGTTATCATCGTTTTTGAATGGAAATGAAAATGCAGAATGCAAGGGACACTGAAATGGTTAGGAGGTTTTGTATGCAGGCCAACCACTGGAGAGACAGCAGGGCGGAAGTTGACAATGCAGTTTGAGCCGGTATTAGAGAGAGAAGAAGGGAGGGAGTATGAGTGAGTGAGAGAGAGAGAGAGAAAGCCTCTCATGACTGATGAAGATGGGCTCCTTTAGAAAACAAGAAAAATACACGACAGCAATAGGAACAGAATTCTTGGTGTATTACTTACTACACCATTTTTTTTTTTTAAACGAGATGCGTCAAAATGAAAGTGCAGTGGCAACCAATCAATGGGTCTGACTCTTCGCTCTTGGCAGGAAAGTGCATCACTGGGTACCGACGGTTTTGGTTTGTTTGGGTTTTTTTCGAGTTCTGTCTTCCTATAAATCAAGTAAGTGACAGTATCCGAGTACATATATTTTTGTCTTTACATTTTACTCCATGTCGTATTTTGCCAGTGCTTTGCATTTAGTTGTGGAGATGTTACAAATTGTAATCATTTATGTTATAGGGCCAAAATATATTCCCGGGAATTTTTGAGGGTATGCGGTTCATCCATATGTTTAAAAACGTCGTACGAAAAACTATTGGTTGTCCCTTGAACCCCCTTCATGACGTTTTTGCTTCTTATTTGACAAGTTGATTGTAGCCACCTTTCTGTCTCAAACTGATGAATATTAACAATATTCGCGCTCCGTTAATCGCGATTAATTTCCGAGATGGAACCTGCGTATCCTTCGACTTCGTATTCGGGATTTGAGAACTTTATTCCGAGTTCTAGGACTGAAGCTCCAAACATTAACAGGTGGGTGACAAGGCAGCTGACCTGTACAAGCTCTGCACAAATGTCTTATTTACAGACAAATCTGATGTAAAATTGTCCGCTTTTACATTTATTTACACAATTTTGGAGCGATTTCGTCCTGTTTTTAATATTTTTATCCTTGGTTTGGGCAGAGGTGCCTGGTTGCTAAATGCTAAGTGACATGTGCTTGATAAGAACTGTGATGAGACACGAGGAAAAACAAAGTTGAATCTCAATATTATCTCCGAATTATGATTTTTAGCGATTTATTTCTGCTTGGAATATATTTATGATTTTATAAGCATTATAGAAAATTAGAGTTGTGCAGTGATGCGTCAGCCATTTTGCGAGTATGCAGAGTGTTTTTTATATTATGTACTCATTTGCTTTTGATTTAAACATTATGAGATCAATTCTTTTTCCTTATATTATGAAGTCATTCACACATTGCTTTGGTAAATTTTATGCTATTATGGTAACTGCGTATCAGAATTATACTTTTGAAGAGAAAATGAGGAAATGTTAATGTGATGTGGGGTTTATCATTTATTGTAACCATCACTGAAAATGAAGAATTCAAATTTAGGATTTGTATGTTTAACACTGAAAATCCTGACAAGTCGATTCTATTACAATAATAATACTGATAAGCTAGAATTCATTTTTCTAAATATACTTTGAACAATCATACAAAGTCAATGCTATTAATGAAAATATATGCTAGAATTAAAATGACAACACATTTACACCAAAAAATAAACAAAATACAAATCATTTGGTGCACGATGATATTCCCGAGTGTATTTTGTCTATAAAACCGAGTTAAAAGGTTGGAAAAAGTGCAAAGTGTCTATTGAGATGGTGGTGATTTGATGTTTTCTTAAATAAAGGGCATACACGATATATAAACAAATTAAAGTGCATTGTATATAATTATCCGATTTTTCTTTTAACAGAGAGAAATTCCAAAACATCAAAAATAGGCGATCTTTAGCTGTAGGTTTCAAAGCTTTTCTCAAATGTTCCCTCTCACACACATACACACGTGCACACACCAGTATGTGTGCCTTCCTCTGAAGCATCGTCAGAAAAAAGGGCACAAATTTAATGTTTTCTTTTTTGCATTTTCTCCACAACTAGGCTTATAATATCTGATCATCATAATTTTTCCTTTTTGGTGAAAAATGTATTGTTGTGTAAAACCTTAGATATGTCATTTAGAATGATGTTCTAAGTGATGTAAAGGCAAATATAGTCTTTGACATCATAATAATTAATTGCTCATAATTTTAATTAATAAATTATCAGCAATTAAGTGCAAAATTAGCAAAGGAAAAACAACAATTAGTAACAAAGTTTCATTATGTCTTTTATATCCTAATGGCTCTATTACATATTCTACAAAGTAATTTTTTCCCTTTCTCTAAAACACAATATTGTTCTAGAAATATGTGCTTTATGTTAACTATACAATACAAAATATATGTGTGGAACTCTACTTTTGTCCTTATTGAACTCTTTTCTTTTTATTATAATACCAATGGCACATTTCAAAGTAAATCACACTCATTATGAAAGAATCATAATATCAAATTAACTGGTTTTGCTTGAAAATGTTAGATTATTTTGAGAAAATACATAAGTGATTTGCATTGTGACTGATTTGTCATTTTTTTTATCTCCGAGATGCATAAGTGTAATTAGTAGTTTCATATGGGAGTATACATTTTAAATGAGAAATCTAACTTTTTTCTTCTGGTGTATCACAAAATGCAAAAGAGAGAATGGTGTTAATGTTGACTCACCGGTTGCTGGATCAGTTTCTGTTGTAGACCAAAAACTGCCTCTAAGCTCCATTAACTTTCTAGTAAATGTACAAGCATTTGTTCCTCATAAATTCATGCATACGGTAGGATGTGAACTAAACCGTTAAATATTTTAAATGTGACTTAAAACATTAAATAATAACATTTCTGAAATGTTATTCATCATAACACCACTTTCAGTCTGAGTGATGAAACGATCGTGAAATACCTCATCTTCCATTATGTAAGTGATGTGGGGACTCAACTGACTGGTCAGAGGTTTCATGTATGATTTTATAACTGAGGAATAGCAATCACAGAAATTCTGTGGCTGTGAACTGAGTAAACAGTTATTTTGGTAGGCCCCTGGAGCTCATAATTTGGTGACATTTCTGCAGACACGCACAACATATGTCTGCAAAAATGAGTGACTTTCGGTTTATCCCACTGTTAGATTTATATTGTTTGGATTTGATGCTTACCATGCCATATCCTGGAGATGAGCTCATGAGTTTTTCTAACCTTTTAAAATAAATTGCCCTTCTGTCTCTGTAGTGTTAATTTCTAACTTCTTTCTTTGCCTATGCATCGATAGATACGCTTTGCAAAATACGTCACGTCATATAGTCCAATATTATATATCAAATCGATTAGAATAAACAAACAAATCTTTTCTATTCGGACTGACTGCAACACTCTATAATAAAGAAGGACTGGACATTTCAAACAACTTCCTCGTTTTTACGGAGATTCCGCGCCTTTTGTGATAGCATGGCCGATTTTACGAGACATATTAGATCATTTTAAAATTCAAACAAAAACGCGAACGAAATGTCTAGTTGTCTATTAAAAATCGTTGATTTGCTGCTGATTTTTTCTTGTTTTCATTTAATTCATTCCCTATGTGAGTCCGGTAGTCAGTCAGGTGACGCTGACGTTAGCAGACTCCTCCTGCAGGGGAATCCCCTCAAACTCCGCGCGTGGATTTTGCTTTGGGTTTGTAAGAAGCCCATTTTTTTTGTCGTGTTGTTTTGGCCCTTGTCTGAGTCACTCGGAACTCATCATCGCAAGACTCTTACAAGAGTAACGTAAAAACTGTTTGGAGAGAGGAGGTCGGAGAAGTAAATTATCGCAAGGTAACAGAGAGACAATTGTGCTGATTGTGAGAACACAAATTTGTTTTTCTTCAAGTGTTTGATTCGAAACTATTTCGTGCATTAAAGTCAGGATTTAGAGTACAAGATTACTTTAGGCGTGCAGATACTGTTATTGTAACGAGCTGACGTCGATGCGATAAATATTGATTTAAAAAATCAGAATAAAATTAATGAATTAACAGAAGCGGAAACTCAGAGGCCCGACGCGCTTTAAACGTTATCGAAACGTCATAGCCGTGATGCAGGTTAGCTAGCTAAGTTAGCTAGCAGTCGAAAATGTTAAAATATGCTTTTACTGCAACACGTTAAGTTATTGTGTCTTTTAGAAATTTGTCTTTAATGTCTAAAAAAAAAAATTTTTCTTCACTTGAACGCTATTTACAAATATCCGATTAGCTTGTGAAGCAAATTAGCTAGTTAGCTAAGCGGTATTTTCGAAACTTGCTTTATAGAAGACTGCTTATATATGAACGTTTCCATTGAGCTGTCACTTGAATTAAAACTGCCCTTAAAACTTTTCGGGATAATATTTGTTTAATTTGAAAGTTATCGCACTTTGTAGCGACAACGTCGCCGGCTGAAGCGTTTTAAAAAATATCGAGCAAGGTGTTGTATTTTCATCATATTTTCTCCCAAGTGATGAGCTGACTGAAAGTTTTGTGTTATATCTGTAGTTTTGCGAATCTAAAACAAGCCATGGCAGAAAGTCAAGAATTTGCTGACCTGTGGGAGAGAAACCTCATGTAAGTTTGCAACAGAGACCCCGGAGTTGGTCATATTCTCAGTTTTGTGTGGGTGCAGGCAATATTATGTCAGGTTTCTGTAATCATTTTTGGGTTATTTATTTATTTTTGGTTGGTCAAGATCTATTGAACTTGTCATTGTGCATCAGTACTCTGCTGTGTATATTGTGTGTGCTTTATTCATTTAATGCTAAACTAATTCTCTGTCTCTCTCTCAATTTATGTCTCAGTTCCACTCAAGAAGGTGCCCCTTGCTGGGAATTTATCAATGATGAGGTACTTTAAAAAAAGCAGGTGTACACACATACCCTTTGGTATTCATACTTGTTTTTCACTGCTGGACTCTTATGTGTTTCAGCAGTATCTTCCAAGCTCCTTCGACCCAAATATCTTCGATAATGTGCTGAATGAACCACCTCAGACGTCCACCTCCCCTCCGACCGCCTCTGTTCCCGTTGCCACTGATTATCCTGGAGAACATGGCTTCAAACTGGGATTCCCACAATCTGGCACTGCCAAATCTGTGACCTGCACTGTAAGTTAAAAATACACGCATACATCCATGCATACAGTACTCAACTTGCATAAAATGTGGCATGATTTTAGTGTACTCGATCACCCATATAATTCTTCTAATCTCATATTACTATACACTAGCATCCTAAATAAATGAAAAATCAGTTTGGTAGTTTCAGATCATTGCTATTGGTTGTTCATATTCTGTTTGCAAATAAAATGGTTTCTAGTGAGTGTAGATAAGTGTTAGTGGTAATATCTAGTTAAAATTTAGTGACCGTTGGTAGTGAACTAACGTTAGTATGTAGTAGTTTAAATATGTACATGGATGCGTGTGTACCTGAGGTCATGTAGAGACTCAAATTGTCCTTTCCGGTGAGCGCTGAATCAGAATGTTGCAAGGATACCACAAGACTTCATTCATTCTCCATCACCTCCTCCGTTCCTGCCCTGAATAATACTTCAGAATTCCCATCTTTTGTGTATTCGCTACTCGTGTAGAGAGCTGTTGTGGTCATTCAGCTCGTCAATCTAACATCTGGAGTGGGCAAATAAGAAACTGAATTTGGTAGTTTCTTATTGCATTGTCTGAAGACATGAATGGGCATGTTCTCATGTGGAGCGCCAAAAACTTCTCCAGTAGCGTTGGGGTTAAAAAATTAAAAAAAAGTGCCGCCCCACCGCCACCCACCCCTCACCAAATCTTTTTGTCTCTCTTTCGTGTGTTGTACTTTTTTGGTTCAGACCTTTCAAATCCTAATTTTTTTAGCAAGACTATTTAGTTTATGAGCTATGATGTCACGCAACCCTACAGAAGCGGTTTGTAGAATGGATAAAGCAAATATGTAGAAAGGTACTAGAAATTCATCATATAGTAGTTTTTAGAGGTTGCAAAAAGAAATGGCTGTGCGATTGGCTTACATTTAACCTTATGCATTTAGTAGATGCTTTTATCCAGAGCAACTTACAATAGAGGAAAATAATTCATCACACAGCCAATAACAGTCATTGTGTACAATGGGAGGTTTATTAGAAAGCTAAAATAAGGGGAAAAAAGCTATAGCTTCTGTAGTTTGTCTGTGTATTTTGGTAAATATAGTTTAATAGACACTCTCGTGACTGTCCAGCATGTAGAAAGAGGCGTTGCTCTAAGATGGCTGCATTTGTTGTTAGTCAAAGAATCTTTCACCTACTCCTCAGTGTACACTACCATTTACATTAGCAATGAGTCATATGTCTAGCTTAGTCTCTGTTGTGTTTAGCTGTCTAACATTGTTAAATATGACAGTACTTATATTTAGTCCTATAATCAGTGAAATCTTTGTTAATTTTAGATTTTATCTTTTTGCCTTTATTATTATGTTTTGAGCAGCAGTGTTTTATTAGTAAGCCTGTATCTCTGGAGTTTGAACATGTCTGAACTTGTCCTCATAGAGCAGTGGGGGAGGGGAGTGTCAGGTTCTGCAGAAACTGCAGTCTACAAGACTCAGAGCAGGGACATTTGGCATCCAAAAATTTTCAGTCTAACCGTTGGAGGGAGAAGTGCGTCCTGTAAAACAGAGTTTTAGAAAAGAGAGTAGAATTTAAGGCTGTTATAGTGCAAGATAGCCAAACTGGTGTGTTTCAGATCCTGTGAGAAACTTCACGACTGCACATGATCTGGATGGTAAGAGGAAAATACGATTTTAAAAGCTCAAATGTGAATGTGATAAATTCTATAATTTGTATTTTAAAATTGACCAGTTTAATTTATGTCTGAATTTAATTCTTTTCAAGATCTGTGAGCGTTTGTAGTGAAGATTGAGACTTTTGACACTTACAAATATTTCTGTCCTTCTTTTTAATCTATTAGGTTAGATAAAATGTTTGTTTTATTATAATTCTCATTGTGTATATATATATATATATATATATATATATATATATATATATATTTTTTTTTTTTTTTGGAATAAGACAAGCATATTAAAATTAATTTAAAAATTTACAAATACATCAAATTCAGCAAGTTTATTGTTAAAGGCTGTGAATTTGCTACACCTGTAGTGGTGGTGTTTTAAAGGAGATGATTTTTTTTTATTATTATTATTGTTAGCACACTGTCAGCCCATTAAAACCTCTCAAGACATCCACTTTAAAGCACAAAAAAAATCTAGCTGACCTCATTGAACTAGTAGTCAATTGTTAGACTGCTAGTTGGCCATCTTAACCCATCCATTATTTTAGTCAGCATTCTCAGTAACGTAAATGTTATGAATGTTCTGTTTTCTTGTGTGATTACTACTAATACTAATTGCTGTGATATATTAATATTTTTTTCAATGTGTGACTTTTGTTTATATGAACCAAAAACATAGTGACTGAGTTTAAAACGTCTTTTCTTCTTCTCTGATTTCAGTACTCATCTGAGCTGAATAAGCTCTTTTGTCAATTGGCGAAAACTTGTCCAGTTCAGATGGTTGTGGACGTTGCCCCTCCCCAGGGTTCGGTGATCAGAGCCACAGCCATTTATAAGAAGTCCGAACACGTGGCTGAGGTGGTCCGTCGATGTCCCCACCATGAGAGAACCCCAGATGGCGATGGTATAAACACGCTCTTTCTCATCCAATCTTGTGCCATTGTACAGGAAAACACTAGCTATACTGGTTCAATTTCCACTAAAAGCAATTAACAAGCCTCTTTACTCCCTCCTCAGGATTGGCTCCTGCTGCTCATCTGGTCCGAGTGGAAGGAAACTCACGTGCTCTTTACAGGGAGGATGACACCACCTCTAGACACAGTGTGGTGGTTCCCTACGAAGCTCCTCAAGTCAGTCTCAGTATTTTGATCTATAATAAGCAAGAGTAAATAAAAAATAAATTAAAAAAATCATTTAGTTGCAAATGTATTTAATGTTTGTCTGTTGTAAGTTTCGTCATTGTAATGTCACTTTTTCATGTTTTGTTTTTGGGTTTTTTTGCAGGTGGGAGCTGAATTTACCACTATTTTGTATAATTTCATGTGTAATAGCAGTTGCATGGGGGGGATGAATCGCCGGCCCATCCTCACAATCATCACTCTGGAGACTCATGAGTAAGTCGTCAATCTTTGATTCCTCTGTTAGTGAATTGTATTCCTTGTGGATACCAAGGTTCATCAAATCTGCTTTTACTCTCGTCTTGCAGCGGTCAGTTGCTGGGCCGCAGGTCTTTTGAGGTGCGTGTGTGCGCGTGCCCAGGCAGAGACAGAAAAACTGAGGAGAGCAACTTCAAGAAAGACCAGGAGACCAAAACCTTGGGCAAGACCACCAAACGCAGTAAGTTTGCGCGTGTGTATGAAATAAATTGAATTAGATTCCACACACTCCTGCTGAAGAAAAGCATTCATTTCTTTAAAATGTCATAGTAATGTGAATCTGATCTGACAGCTTTGAATAAAGAATCATCTTCAACTACGCCTCGACCCGAGGGCAGTAAGAAGGCCAAACTGAGCGCAAGCAGTGATGAGGAGATCTATACCCTGCAGGTGATCATGCACCTTCCTGTGTCTTTTTTTTTTTTTTTCCTTCATCATTCTCCTGTGATTTTCGTGGAAATTGTAATGGGTTTTATTGAGGGACAAATTCCACTGTATGAAAGGTGCTAGTGTACTAATCTAGCTTGTGCTTTTAAAATGGTATTGTGTACTATAAATATGTTTGGCTAAGACCTTGTTTGTGTTTGCATGACTTTTAAGATTAGCTTTCTCTTCATGCAGGTGAGAGGCAAGGAACGATATGAAATGTTAAAGAAGATCAACGACAGTTTAGAATTGAGCGACATGGTACCACCATCTGAAATGGACAGATACCGCCAGAAATTGTAAGTGATATCATGTCACAACTACACCATGCACAAAGGTCTTTTTTATGGCTGTCACTAATAATTATTTTCGTAATCGGTCGATCATTCTGACGATAATTTGAGTAATCAGATCATTTTTTTGTAGTAATAAAAATAGACTTTAAAATGATTTAAAATACATATATAATAGCAATGAGTCAATAATAATTGGTTGAAATAAAATATCAAAAGCAAGTAATCATTTGTTTTTATTGAACAAACGTGTTAAACTGCATAGCCTAATGTAATAAACAATATAATCATAACTTATGTACATATATCAAATGCCTGCAGAGGGCGCCAACGGCCTGACGGCTGTTTTTAATACTTTACAGCTCAATATAATCCTTATTTAATATTGACTAAACAACATTTAATTCAAAAGTCCATGTGATCTTTAATATTTGGCCACTTCTTTATGATAGAAATACTACAGCCACTGTCATTTCTTGAACAAGAACATGTGGACATCAAAACATGCAAACTCAGAGCGAGGGTTTGAACTTCTATTTTGAACTTGTAATGAACATTTAGCATATTTAGAAAGTTAATGATGTATTCTCCTTTGTTGTCCTAGCTTTATAAATGATTTACCTTATATGAATAAGTTAAATGAACATTACAATTTCATGCAGCCTTAGAAGACGATCTAATAATGCTTTTCATGTATTTTCGTCCTTGAAAACGCACCACTTCCAGTATTTTGCCAGTTGATCGACACGGGCAAAATACAATCAAGGATTTTTTTTTTTGTAATCGATTGCTCAAATTTAATCGAGGAATCGTGACAGCTCTACAGCATTTAGACAATAACTGTCAACAGAGCTCATTTATAATCTTTCATTTCATGTATTGTTATTTTCATTATTTCATTTATTACTGTTTTTTTTTTTGTTTTGTTTTTTAGACTCACCAAGGGAAAGAAGGAGAAGGATGGCCAAACACCTGAGCCCAAAAGAGGCAAAAAACTAATGGTTAAAGATGAAAAAAGTGACTCGGATTAGGATGGCGGGATGCTGACTGCCTTTGTTTGACCAAAACATTTTGTCATAGGGAGCATTTGGTGAATTGCAGACCCATGATCCCTCAGTCCTGTATGTCATGTGTTATTTTGTTCACTCCACTGGGACTTTTGTAAGTCAGCTGATTCAGAAGTGGTCTATATGAATGTGGCTAGTAATGGCTGGGTGCTGTAGGTGTGTAGTGCTTTATCGGCACTGGAGGAGCAATGCTGACCCATCGTTTTGCAGACCTGATAAATGAATGTCCAGCAATGAGGTATAACTGTGTGTGGGATTTTTCCTGTTGTAGGTCTGTGCAGGTCACTTTCCTCCCAACAAGTAGTGATAAGGTAGTAAGATTGTCACTGACTTACTGGATGACCACTGTGTTATTTGAAAATATACTAATGCCAGTATTTTGTAACCTGTTTTGTAATCAGCATTTTTTTAAAGAAAAGAAGACTATTACTGATTAGATAAAGCCGCCAGAAATGGTTACAAGTCAAATAACTGTAATAAAAGTAAAAAAAAAAAAAAATAATTACACTGTTTTGTATTTGGAATCCTTTTTAATTAGGTTACTTTCCGTTCATATTCATAAGCAAATTAAATTGTCAAGAACTCAGGGCATGTATGAGTCCCTCCTGGTAATCTTGATAATACTATTCTACTTGATGTACATTTTTTTTATGCTGTTTTTTTTTTTCCTGTACTGTATACACACAGTTATCTTTTATACACACATAGTTATCTTTTATACATATATACACATGCATTTATTTGTAGGTGGGGACGTTTTTTTTAAAGACTTTTTTTTTTTTTAAATACATTCTTTTTTAAAAATCATTTGTGTCTTGATTTCTTTTTTGGTTCCAGCATTAATGCACAGTAACATTTTTACAGCATTATGGCGCAGTAAAAGTTTTACAATTTTTAAATAATGAAGATAAGCTACAAGAAATGTAAGATTCATAATAAAACAATTACATTGTATAAACAGTAACTTAAAAAAGCATTGTGCTATCTGTTACAACTATCAATTTGGAGCTTATAGACAATCACAGTGTGCCTTGTATAATATTTTTATGAATCTCTTAAAAGTATCACTGTTGGCACTCCAAGCAGCAAAGCTTCCGAAACATACTGGATACATAAAACCCTCAATTTAATAGGATGGTTTCAAATCCCACCCACTAAGTGTACATACTTTCTTTCCACATTAGATGGTGCTATATTAAGCAAACTTACATTATACTTAACAATCATGTGGGCTAGAATCAGATGTTTTTATGGATTATATATAGACATTTTCTAAAAAACATACTCCATTGTACTCCTCCGAGGCATTTCTGTTTTGGATGAAATGAAGAATATCATTCATAAGCAAAACTTACAAAAATGATTTTAAGAATACAGAGTCATCAAATTGTTGTTAATCATGCTCCACAAGGACTAATTGACCTGTACATTGTGAGCACAGTGTTTAAAATTGACAAAACTTTGTACACCAGAGTGATCTGAGGATGGATTCATTTTCCATTAAAGGGAACTTAGGAAAATCCTCAGAATTTTGCAGCTGTACAACCAAAACAACTCCACAGTATCCACGGGATCTCATCCTTTAGATCTGACAATTGTAATCATTTTATCCACCTTTCCAATCAGCTCTTGAGCCCAATGATTTGCAGTTATATTTGTATTCAAGCTTTATAAAAGGTTTTAAGCCTATAAAAGGGCAGCTTATCTGCCCTCATTAGTCCCCTATTAAAACATTTGTCAAGTTAAAAGAATTCTACACTTTCACGAGAGGATGCTTCTGGTGAGACTTCTGTGGAGGACAGGGTGATAAGTGTGCGTCCATCCAGTGGTGCAAAAAGCGGGTATAACTTTTCACGGAAATTTGCAGTGAATGTAAAGATATGTGAGCGTGTCTCTACTTTATAGAAAGACACCTGTCCTTCTTCATAGTCCAGGTACACTCCCAGCTTTTTGGGCACAAGTGACAGAGGTAGCTCGGTCTCCGGCTTGGTGCATGCATAAAACTGCCGTGTGCTTCTCCATATTGTCCAGAAGCCCTCAGAGGGGTTCATGGGACCCCGGCCGTGCCTTTTGGAGGATGCAGTGGTCACTCCAATACGCCAGTAGCCATCGTTGGCAATATCAATTTCCCAATAGTACCGACCGGAAGTGAGCCCTTCCCAGCCCAGGACGCACGGCCAGCTGTCAAAGCGCTGGGTGCTGAACGACACTTCAGTTTCATTCAGAGCTTCCTGTACCTTCCTCTTGTCATCAGAGAGCTGCAACCATGGGTGGTTGGTCATGGGGTCCAGTGTGATGTCCACTAAACAGGTGCAAAACAGGTGCAAAGGTCAAATTTAAAAGCTTTCTTAAGCCAAAACGAATTTCATTGGCAGGTCAATCATAAACGCTTGAATCAGTGATACCTGAAGCACTGTGGATCCATCTCCATACTATGGAAAACAGTGATAAACATTATTACAACTGTGATATGAATTGCATGTAATTGCATTTTAGATGCTTGCCACATTAAACTGTGCACTGAACAAGATAAATACATAAATCAGTACCTGAGTTTGGAATGTACTTTGGTGTCTCTGTCAAAACAAATGGAATTGCACAGTGTGAAAAAATATGCGCACGTCAAAATCATTTAATCATTTAAATTATCGCATTTTCCTAAAAGGAAGTGAATATAATTTACCAAAGAAATTATATAATTATATAATTTGCAGGTAAAAGTTTTACCTGTTTTCCAGGTGCGTTGTTTGCTGAGGAGCCATAGCTGTGGAACATCACCCTAAAAAACATCATAAATGTAATGCATATACATAAATATACTGCTTATATTATTAAATTACATTATTATATATTGTAGAACATACATGAGATAATATTGTATCCCTAATTTGTAACTGTCAATAAGAAATGCTTTAGCCGAATGTATTGAAAATAAATTAAATAAATATATAAACATATGTTAACTATATTATAAATATCTATCATATATAAACTTCTGCATTTGTAATTATGCTGGAACTGAATCTCTGTCTATTTCTACGATCTTCAAAAACATGTTACCCACTTGGGGATGATCGTACCTGTCTGTAAACGGTACCAAACTGTTTACACAAGCAGTGATACAAGTATCTCTTGATAATGATTGTTTGTCGAATCAGTTTATGGGTGTAAACTATGGACTCCAGCAAGTTTTTTTTTAATATATTTATTGAACTCTTATCTAAAACTTGTACCTGCTTGTCCTGTTTCAGTAGAGACCAAGTTATGAACTCCAAAAAAGGCAACAGAGTCAAGATTTTCCTCTTCTTCATTTCCAGCTGCTTCAGAAAATGGGCTAATTCTTGCCTCATCACACCACAGCGCTGTACACGGGTATAAAAAACATTTACATGTACACACATAATATACTGCACATAGATTTTGCACAAATTACATATGTTGCATGCGGTCAAACCCACTGTCCTCACCTCCGACACTGACTGTAGCTCTGTAGCCCATTCCATGATCTTCTGCTCCATATGCTTGGCAGAATCCACCTTGTTCTCTTTCTGCTCCCAGGATGCATCTCTTTCTTGCCGCCATGTGCCCTCACTAAACAACTATAGGAAGGAGAATATAAACAGATCAAATCTTAGCAATGATCTTAATGAATAATGCATGATGTTTATACATAAGTATCTTATATTCATGAACTCACATCGTCAAATTTCTTGAGCTCCTGTGCCCATTCAAGGATAAGTTTGCGGCATTGCTCCAGACTACGCGGGTCTGCATGCACACTGATATTTGGGCCTTCATCTGCACTGGAGCCAGGCTAAAACACACACTCACACAGTCAATATATATTGAGATATTTTAGACATCATGTGTAAACAAACACGCACCCATTACTGTCTGCATCAGCATCCCACATTCCTTATTCTCACTCTTCAGACCACCAAAGGGTGTTGCATTGTGTGCATTTAATTTAATAATAACTAAACCCTACCTCACGCTTCTGTATTGCGTTTCAACAACAGAACAGTGCAAGTGTCATAACAGGGTGACATGGGGTTAATTCTGTCTTATCATTAGCTTTATGATTCTTGACTATGAGATTCTATTACTGTGTATAAGATATTGCCAAGCAACCTTTATAACATTAAAGGGACAGTTCACCCAAAAAAGAAAAGCTATCATCACTCCCAGCTGACCAAAATATGATCTAAGAATGTTTTGCTAACGTTCCCATTAAGTAATGAGAATGTTACTTTTGAATGTTCTGTGAAAATTTGTTTAAAAAAA